>PVLC010005252.1:8680-78019 GCA_004027655.1 Graphiurus murinus
AAAAAAAATAAAAATAAAAAAATAAATAAAAGTGAATATATGCTGTTTTGAAGTTTCTTAGTCTAATCTATGCCTTCATCTAAGTATCAATTAACAGAGTTTTTCTACTCCAATGAAGTAAGACGTGTTTTCAAAATGAGAAACTGCTTCCCAAGAGCAGTGACAGCTGTCTACATGGTACTGAAGCCCAGGCTCATTAGCAAATCCTCTACCTATCTGTATTCCTGGAGTCCTTATAAGTTCTGCCCTGCGTCTTCTTCTCCATGCTTCTCTCCCTGGTGACCTCACCCCACCCATAAATGTGCCAGGGCTCCCACACTCTTTTGTGAGCTCCCTGCCCATTCATTCAACTGTCTCCTGAACATGTCTCCATCAGACATCCAACTGAAATGTCCAAACTGAAATCACTATTTCCCCTAAACCAGCCTGACCCTCTTCCTTGGGTCTCTTAGTTCAGGGAATGGTAGCACCATCTACTCTATTCCCCCAGCCACAACCAGGAGTTGTCATTCACTCCTTTCACTTCTCATTCACCCAGACCAAAGGACTCCATCCCCTAACTAGCTCTCAGATCCCCACACTTCTACAACCTGATGGCTACTACTCCATTGACCTTTTCCTAGTGTAGTCAGTCATTTTTTCTTCCAATCCATTCCTATAGCCAGAATGATCTTTTTTTTTTTTTTTTTTTTTTTTTTAGCATGTAAATCTTGTCAGGCACAGTAGTGCACACCTGTAATCCCAGTACTTGAGAGGATGAGAAAGGAGGATCGAAAGTTTGAGGCCAGCTCATGGTTACTAAAAAGGGCTGGAGGTATAGCTCAGAGGTAGAATGTCCCTGAATTCAATCCTTAGCACCAAAAAAATAGAAGTAAATCTTATTATATCACTTGTGCTTAAAATCCTTGCTGATTTTCCATTGCCTTTAATATAAAATCCAAGTGCCTTAAAGTGGCTTATACAGTCCCTGAGGACTTGACCCTGTCTACATCTCCAGCTTCATCTCACCTCTTCCCTCCTGCCATATTGAATTCTTTCTGTTCACTCATTCCTAGGCCTTCAGGAATTCAGTCCTCCACTTACAGTACTCCTCTCTCTTCACTTGGCTAGTTTCTACTTATTTTTAAAATCATTTTCTTCTTGAAACTTTTCTTTAACCCAATAAGTGAAGCTTGTTTATCCTGTGATGTGTTCCCAATTCCCTGTCTACTGATCAAGACTGTGTAGGCTATGCTGTGGCAACAACCAACCCCCAAACCTTAGTAACTGAGCACTATTACATTTTATTTTTTAGCATTTAGTTTAGAAATAATTTCATACATAGAAAAGAATTTCAAAACTAAAAACAGTAATGCATACTCTTTATTCAGACTTGCCTATTTTTAACATGTTATCCATTTGCTTCAGTATTTGAGGGCAAACTATAGAAATTATGGCCCTTTGCCTCCAAATACTCTAGCGTTTATTTCCAAAGACTAGAAAAGTCTTTTACATAGCCGAAGTACAATTGTCTTCACAGGTTAACACTGATGCAATACTTTTTTGTTTTTTATCTTATCTGACAACCTCATTTCAATTTTTTCGGCAGATCTAATTATGTTCTTTGTAGCATTTTTCCCCCTTTCCAGTACGGGATCCAGTCTAGGGGAAGATATTACATTTAGTTGTCACATCTCTTTGGCCTCCTTTAATCTGGAACGTTACCACTGTCTTTCTTTGTCTTTTATGAAATTGACATTTAAAACTTGTTTTTTACTTCACAGTCAGAGACAGACTAGGTAGCCTTCCTCGATCTCATAGCTATCTTCTCTGGAATATGTGGTCTCCAAAGTAGTCAAGGTGAGGCGTGAGTGAGTGTGGAGCAGGCATACCATGGACGAATGTGACTCGCATCACTTCCACTCATGTGCCACTGGTGAAAATTAATCCCATGGCCCTCCTAGATGCAAGGGAGCTGAAGAATGTGGAAAAGCAGACAGGTAAGTGAGTGGCAACAGTCTCTTCCAGGCTTCTTACACTCCCCATAAAACTTAGTGTCCTATTATATATGTAAGTAGTTGTCACATGGTAGATTTTCAATTCTGTCCTGGCAGCCACTGCCATCTCCCCAGCACACAGGGTAGTGCCTAGAACCTAGTAGGGCTCCTTAAAATATCTGTTAAGTTAATGAATGATAAGATTTGCTCAGTTTACATATCATCGCAAACATCACACACCCTCAGGCATCCTAATAATGTGATTCTAGACCTATAATTAGAAAATATTCTACACATCAAATGTGGTCAAAATATTTCCCTAAACTCCTAACCAATTCCAGAAACAGCATAAAAGCCTCACTAATGACCACAAATAAAACTAGGAAATAGTTAATAACCACCTAATTATGGTTGGAAATTTTTTTCTTTAATATCTATAATTTTTAGATACCAACTCACTGCTGGGTAAGATATGAGAATGAAGGAGATGTAAAGATTCTACTTAAGCCAGATGAGGTGGCACACACCTGTAATCTCAGGACTTGGGAGGCTGAGATAGGAGCATCGCAGTTTCCAGTCCAGCTTGGCAACTTAGTGAGACCCTCAGCAACTAAAGGGCCAGGGGTGTAGCTCAGAGGTAGAATGCCCCTGGGTTCAGTCCCCAGTGAAGGGGGTGGAGAGATTCTAGTTAAATCATATTAATGTGGGTCCCATTTTCAATCAGTCTCTCTGGAAACTAACAATTTAAAAAGATTTTCTGTTCCTTTCATAAGCTCTTGAATGGAACTCAACACATATGTGGAGGTTATTAGGAATAATATACAAGACTTTAAAGACCTAGAGCCCACAGGTATAGAAACACACTCAGCATCACAAAACCGGCAAGTGCCAATGTCAACATTAGCACTGAAACTTTGGGTTGCCTTGCTCACGTTCATCTTCCCTTCTACCTAGTACCCTGGCCAAGTCCCAGCTCTGATGAGCTGCCCCTGCCTCTGTTTAGCTGTTTCTATCCACCATCCATATTCATCTCTCGGGTAAGGTTGTGCCCACACAGTGCCTTTATTTCCAAGCTCAGGCTTAGACGTCTCTCATCACATTTGTGACTAGCTAGTTCCATGTCTGTTGCTCACATCTATCTCTGGGAGGTAAGTCCCTGTTTTCTTCGCCTTCATCTTCCCCAAGGTGGCATGTTAATTGGCCAGAGTAGTTACACATCTGATGGCATAAGCTTCAAGACTGTTGCATAGTTCTGTGGTTTCCTAGTCAGAAACCTCAGCTTTGAACTACCCCTTGAAATTGGAGCTGGGATGTCTAACCAGATGTGATATGGCAAGCAAAGGCTAAGGAAATAGATGCATCATCCCTGCTTGGGTAATGGGGGCTTTCATCATATTTCTTCCCTTTAACACAGCACAGTTAGCTCTTTTGTAAAGGTTTTACCTTGAACATCTCTTACTAATTAAGCCCATTCCTCCCTGCCAGTCTCTTTGTACTACAAATGGGATTCAGCACTGGCTGCCTTGTGATTTGCAGCCACATGAGTTACAAAGGTGCAGGGGACCCAGCAAGCACTCTGAAAGGAGGGGAGAGAGGAGTGATAAATGGTTTGTTTGTTCTAAGTAAAAATTACATATCCTCTCCTAGACTTCCTAAGTGCTGAATTAGTTTATTGCCAACCTCTGAAAAGAGGCAGGAAATGAGTAGTAGACATTTGGGAATGCCACAGTAAAGGATTATTTCATTTGGTAAATAATGTGAAACAGTGCCTTTTCCCTGCATTTTTTTAATAGCAACATTCATATAGCAGATTACTTTATGCCAGGTATTGTTTTAAGTACTTAATGTATACTAATTTTGTAATTATTTTTTTGTGGTACTAGGGATTGAACCAGGGGCTTCTACTTCTGAGCTACACCCCCAGCTCTATTTTTTATTCTTTATTTTGAAATAGGGTCTCAACAAGTTGCAGAGGGCCTCACTAAGTAGCTGAGGCTGGCCACGAACCTTCTGTATCAGCCTCCCAAGTACTGGAAATACAAATTTGCACCACCATGCCCAGCTAATTCTTTAAATCTTTATTTCAACTTATGAAGTCAATGCTATTATTATGCCTACTTTACAAACAGGGAAACTGAGATACAGGGAGATTGAATATAATTAGGTCTTATAACACTATGTGGGGAAGCTGGGATTTGAACTTGGCAGGTTTTTGTTTTGTTTTGTTTTTGTTTTTTGGTACTGGGGATGGAACTCCAGTGTAATTCTACCTGTAAGCTACACACCCAGCCCTATTTTATTCTTTTTATTTTGAAACAGGGTCTCACTAAGTTGTTGAGGCTGGTCGCAAACCTGTGATTCTCCTATCCCAGTCTCCTAAGTACTGGTATTACAAGTGTGTGCCACCACGCCTGGCTTGAACTTGGCAGTTTGACTTAAGAGCCAATATACTTAACTATATCAAATCCTCACAAAGGAAGAAAATTGACACTAAATTTTCTCAGTATCTTATTTTGAGTAATTCTGAGTATCAGCCTCTGTCTCCTTGCCTACACAAGTAGGCTAAGAGAACACACTTTGCAGATGGTGATATCTATAATGTGTCTACTACAGGAACACAGGGCATGCACTCCATGACAATAGTTAGTACTATTATTATCTTTGTCATTTTTTATATATCAAGAGGGACTGTAAGCTGGGCGTGGTGGCACACACCTGTAATCCCAGTACTTGGGAGACTGAGACCAGAGGATCTGGGTTCACAGGCAGCCTCAGCTACTTAGTGAGGCCCTCCACAGCTTAGTGAGACCCTGTTTCAAAATAAAGAATAAAAAATAGGACTGGGATAGCTCATAGGTAGAATGCCCCTGGGTTCAATCCCTAGTACCAAAAAAAAAAAAAAGGGACTCTACAAGAATTTCATATATAAATGTAACCACCAAGAGGACTCTTTCAAACACAAGCCCAGAGTCACCAAACAAATAATAATAATTATAGTTTTGAGTATTGAAAAATCCAAGCTCAGCAGGACATGGTGGTACGTACCTATAATCCGTACTTGAGAGGCTTACACAGGAGGATGACAAGTTCAAGGCCAGCCTCAGCAACTTAGCAAGGCCCTCAGTAACTTAGCAAGACCATGTTTCAAAATAAAAAGGGCTAGAAGTGTAGCTCAGAATGGCCCTGAGTTCAATCCCCCATATCAGGAAGGAAGGAGGACAGAAGGAAGGGAGGGAGGGAGGGAGGAAATAAATCTACCCATAAGTAGACAAACATCATGGATCAAAAGACCTAGGAGAAATTTCCTAAAATCTTCACCTCTTTCTCCCTGAGGCTCACTGGGTTTCAGTCAGTTCTCCAAGATGGACTCATCCTGAGAGGCCCTTGGGTGGCCAGGTCAACTCCTGGCCCTCTGGGCCCAGTCTGGATGGGTTTGAGTGTCAGGTGAGGGTCTTCAGGGAGGACACTTTATTCCGGAGTTCTGCCCAGGTCTCTGAAGAGCCCTCTACATTGGACGTAGCCTGGGTGAGACCTCCAGGAAGCTCCAGACTGAATGAGCTCATCTGGGAAAAGGGGAGGAGGAAAGAGTGAAGAAAGAAACATCAATTCCCAAGGCCCTTGGGGTTTCCTGGTCCCAGGTTGCACCTTACAACAAGCAGGCAGTAGTTGAGCTAAAAAGTTTCAGCCCTCATTCAAACTTCTTTCATGGAACAACAACAACAAAAAAGCCATTAAAACCACAGCTTCTTGCCAGGACCTTGTGACCACAACAGGCTTCTAGCCTGAGAATGGAAGTCCAAAGGAAACGCAAATAGAGAGAAAGGAGATTAAAAGGTGGAAGCCCCTTGGAAGCTCTGCCACGTGCAGTCTGTCACTGAAGAACAATCGAGAAGGATCAGAAGAGGCTGTCTTGCCTGCAGTCTGCTGAGGCAAAAGAAGAGACTCAGAAGTTTCTGCGGGCCATATTCTTTCAACAGGGGTGTTGTTAAGTGGCACCAGAAGCTGGCGCTTTGAGAACGAAGTTGAAAGGGGTAATCCTGATGTGTGGTTTTGTCAGAAAAGGATGAAAACTGTCACTAGAAAAAGAAAAAGGACATCATCCTTTCTTGTCTACCTGGAAGAGTAAAAGAAAACACATCTGCCCAGCTGCTAAACTTCACTGGAAAAGCAAAGAAAAATCTCAGAACAAGGAGAACTAACTGTACCTCGCTGCTCAGGGCCAGGATTTGTGGTCAAATTAAAACTTCAATTTGAAGAAATTATTGTTAAAATCTCTAGACATGAAATTAATATAATTAGGTAATAGTCCCTGAACTTCACTTTCTCAGCAAGCTGAAAGAGAAAAAAAGGCAGCTAGACCAGACCTCATTAAAATTAAATGAATAAATGCCAGTTTCCAAAAGGACTGAAAAAAGAAAAAAAGCATAGTAAGCATAACTCAGTCGAGGCAGACACAAAGGGATGGAGCACAAATTGCTCTAAATTGGATAGCAGGAAACCTGGGTTTGTGTCCTGCCTGGAGTTACATGACCTTGGACAAGTGACCCGACCCAGTGTTTTTCAAACTACAGCATGACCCGGAATCCTCCAGAGTTTGTTATAATACAGATTTCTGGGCTGAACCCTATTGTTTCCGCTTCTGTAAGTGTAGAGTAGGGCCTGACAATGTGCATTTCTAACATGTTCCCAAGGGAAGTTAAAGCTGCTGGCCCAAGGGCCACACTTTGGGGACCACTGTGCCTCCCTGGGACTCAGTTTCCAAAATGAAGAGGGAAAGCAGCTGATCTCCAAGCTCTTTTCCTGTTTTCAAATTCTATGAAAGAAACATCATGGGGAAAGCAGGGACTGGATACAAAATAATTATCCCACAACAGCAGGGACAGCTTGTGTGCTGCCTGTACTTTTATGAGGTAATTGTGCAAATGTACTGCTAGGGAGAAATGCACTTGAGTGATTCAGTTGATGCACTGAAGATCAGAAACCAGGACAGGGCTGTGAGTCCCGCATCCTGGGAAGCAGCTGCAGGGCTAGCCAGAAAGGTACATCCTTGCCCCTGTTAAAGAGAGGGGGAAGGGAAAGGTGCAGGAAAGGGCATCATTCAAAAATGGTGCCTATGTGGTTAGAGTCCCATCCAGTGTGTGAGGAAGGGGCCACAAGCCATGAGGAAACGGACTCTATTTTATGATTCCAGGGAGAGGAGAGACATTACCCTGTTTAAAGGTTAAATACAAAGTCAGTTGTATTGGCTGTGCTTGACTTCTTGGCAGGGAAAATAAAACTGAAAAAAAAATTAATATATAAATTCCAGAGCCCATTGAAGGGTCTGAGGCCCCTGTGCTCACTTTATACTTATTAGTTTATGTAAGTGAAGTAATAAACTTGGAGTCTTTGATATTTCTTGACCATTCAATTTATTACCCCTGCAATTATTAATACATATACATCTATTGCAACTATAACAGGAGTGTGTAAAACTGTTAGAGCTAGATACCTTTGAGAACATTTAATAGAAACATGTATTTTGTTCATGTTTATAGTTAATTGAGTTTGTATTTGTGTACCATTAAACCTATTTGTTAGAAAAACTTGTATACTTTTAATGTTTATATACTATTTCATCCACAATTTCTCCCTTGATCCATCCCAATCAATTTCATGTAGTAAAAATCTTAATTTTAGATGAAAACTTTATTTATACTTATATATGTATATTCAATTACTGTTGTGGTTGAAAATATGACTTTTGGGTAAAGCAGATCTAAGTTCAAATTTTGACTTTACCATTTGGTGCTAAAAGATTTACCATTTGGTGCAAAGAGAGAGTGGATATGTTACTTATCCCTGAACTTGAGTTTCCTCCCAGGGAAAGTAAGGATTAAAAAAAATATATGACCTCATAGAGTTATTGTGAGGGCTATATGAGTTACTAATGTATAATAAAGCACCACATTTATAAAATGATAGCTATTATTATAAAATAATGTGACATGTTTTCCATTAAAATGTTCAATAAATTATGTATAGGAGCTTTAATAAATATTAAATTAACATAATCAGTTTCTGACTTAGAAAATTAGGTCTCTATTTCCAAGGTTAACTTCAAAAATAATGTGGACTCTGTCCGATCCTAGGAGGGAAAATGTTGATAAATGTGGTAACCTGACAAGCAATGGCCATGACCTAAGAGAAACAGGATGATTTTATAAATTTTCCAGTTGGTCTTTCCTATTAGATCTTTAGCCATAGATTATATCTTTTGATTCATGTTTGAAATGGTCCCTTTGGAACAGATTTCTGGTCTTACCTACTAGCTCTTTGGAACAGATTTCTGGTCTTACCTACTAGCTCTTTAAATCCTCTTACTGCCATTTTCTGCAGGAAGTTTCAGTGTGTATTTGCTATTTCCATACACTTCTCCTCTTCCAGGTTATTATCCAGGAATACGTTCTCAGAATCATCCAGTCACATTTACAAACAGCTCAAAGCATTAGATTGACCTACTGTGTGAAAAATATGCAAAAAGATCCAGGCTTTGCCTTAAGCTACAGTTCTTGTCTAAGGTCTTCAATTGTACAAATGGGCAACAATTGACTGCATTTATTAAATCAATAAGCATTTAGAGAAAAACTCCAGGTACAAGGTTGGGCTGACCTCTCTGGGGGACTATATGGGTAAAAATGCACGATCTTAGTGCCTAAGAGGAGACATAATATCTTAATGCACCTTAACTATCACAGGTAGAGAGTAGAATGCAGTATCACAAAAAAGAACTCCAAACAGACATGTAGTTCTGAAGAGGAAGGCCTCTTCCTGCTAGGAGAAACTTAGGAAGACGACCTAGAGGAGAGCTCATGGAGCAGTTATAAAGTTGGGCTGGATTTCTCTAAAACAGCATAAATTGAGAGAGGTAATTCCAGAATATGGGAATGATAAATACATAGATAATGAGATGGAAAGGCAGGTTTCCATTGGCCACAAGTAGCATACGGAATGCAAATGAGTGAATAAAAATAGTTAATACCAACTAACACTTGCTGAATACCAGCTATGTGCTAAATGCTTTATGTACTTTTGTCTATTGTTTTATTATCTTCATATAACCTATGAGGCTATGAGGTAGGTATTAATTGAAACCAATAAACTTTCCTGTCCTTGAAAACAATACTAGTCCCTCTCCTCAAAAAAATAAAAAAAAATTTAGCTTATACCTGGAAATGCTCCTGGAAAATAAGACTAATATCTAAAACAGCTCACTTAATTGGGGAAGGGTTTAAATTAGAAATGTGTGCATGTATGCCTTTATCAGCTTGTACCTAACAAAGATGTATGATTACAATGCACCAATTAATAAAATAAGTAAGTAAATAAAGAATAAAAAACAGGGCTGGGAGTATAGCTAGGAGGTAGAATGCCCATGACTTCAATTCCCAGTACCACAATAAATAAATAAATAATAAAAATAAAAATAAATAGCTCACTTAAAGGCCCCTACTCACAGGGGCCTTTGGATTCCCTTGTTAATTCAAAGCTATTAGAAACTGCCCACTCCAAACCACCCTGCCTTGGAAGACTTGCCTAAAAGTTACACAGCCCCGACCCTAAACCATAAATTCTCTCTCTCTCCTTCTCTCCCCCTCTCCTTTCCTCCCTATTTGAGATATGACTGACATACAAAAAAAAAACAAAAACAAAAAAAAAACCCCTGTATATTAAATTTCCACAACTTGATTAGTTTGAAGTTAAGCATATACTAGGTAATTCTCACCACAATCTATGCCATAAACCTATTCATCTTCTCCAAAAGTGTCCTCTCTCATTCTTATTTATTATTATTTTTCCAATGAAAACACATAACATAAAATCGAATGTCCTAGCATATTTTTAGTATATGATACAGTATTGTTACCTATGGGCACAGGGCTATACAGAAGAACTCTAGGACTTACTTATCTTTCATAACCAAAACTTTGTACTCTTTGACTAATACCCACTCTTTCCACCTTCTCCAGACCCCCTAGCAACCACCATTCCACTCTCTGCTTCTACAAGTTTGACTATTTTAAATTTATCATTTAAGTGGTACTATACAGTATTTTTCTTCTGTAACCAGCTTATTTTACTCAGCATAATATCCTTCATGTTCATCCATGTTGACATAAGTGGTAGAATTTTCTTCTTTTTAATACTGAATAATATTCCATGGTATGTATATGCCATATTTTCTTTATCTATTCTTCAGTGAATACTTAGGTTACTTCTGTATCTAAGCTATTGTGCACAATGCTGAAGTTAACATGGGAATGCAGATCTCTCTTTGACATACTAATTTCATACACTTTGGATTTGCATCCAGAGGTTGAATTTCTGGATCGCATAGTAGTTTTAGTTTTAATCTTTTGAGGTACTTCCATATGGCTTGCCATAGCAGCTGTGCCACTTTATATTCCTTATCAAAGTGGACAAGGATTTCAGTTTCTCTACATCCTCACTAACACTTCTCATTTCTGCTTTTTAAAAATAATGGCCATCCTACAAATGTGAGAGGATACTACAATGTAGTTTTGATTTGCATTCCCCTGATGATCGGCAATGTTGAGCACCTTTTTATATACCTGTTGGTCATTTGTATGTCTTCTTTGGAAAGAATGTCTATTTCAGCCCTTTATCCATTTCTAATGCAGTTACTTGTTTTCTGCCATTGAATTCATCCTATACTTTAGATTTAGATATTAACCTCTTATTAGTTACATGGTTTGTAAATATTTCTCTCATTTTGAAGGTTGCTTCTGTATGGGGAGGAGGGCTGGGGATCAAATTCAGGAGCATTCTACCTCTGAGCTACTATTTTATTTTATTTTTAAACAATATCTCACTAAGTTGCTGAGGATCTCGCTAAATTGGCAAGGCTGGTCTCAAATCTGTGATCCTCCTGTCTCAGCTTTCCAAGTACCAGTATACCATGTTTGTGCCATAATGCCTGGCTTGAAGGTTGCCTTTTACTATATTGATTATTTTGTTTGCAGTACAGAAGCTTTTTAGTTTGATATAGTTCTACTTTTCTATTTTTGCTGTAGTGGCCTGTACCTTTGGTGTCATATATAAGAAATTATTTCCAAAACAAATCTAGAAGCTTTCCCCCTGTGTTTTCCTCTAGGAGTTTTATGATTTCAGGTCTTTGATTAATTTGAGTTGATTTTTTGTGGATGGTATAAAATAAAGGCCCAAAGTCATTCTTTCACACATGGATATCTAGTTTTCCCAATACCATTGGAGAGACTATACTTTCCCCATTGTATATTCGCAGCATTTTTGTTGGAGATGTTGACTCTGCATGTTTGAGTTTATTTCTAGGCTCTCACTTCTGTTCCATTGCTGTTTTTCTGCTTTTATGCCAGTATATATGGTTTTGATCACATAATTTTATAATCTGTTTTGAAATCCAGAAGCGTGACGTCTATACCTTTATTCTTCTTGTTCAAAATCATTTTGGCTATTCAGGGTCTTCATAGTTTCATATGGCTTTTAGGATTCTCTTTTTCTTTCCTTCTTTTTTTTTTCAGGGGATTGAACCCAGGGGCATTCTACCTCTGAGCTCTACCGACCCAATTTTTTATTCTTTATTTTAAGACAGGGTCTCACTAAGTTACAGAGGGCCTCACAAGTTGCTGAGGCTGGCCATGAACCTGGCTTAGCCTCCCAAGTACTGGGATTATAAACCTGTGCCACCATGCCCGGCTCCTCTTTTTTCTTTTTCTATAAAGAAAGTCACTGGGATTTTGATAGGGATTGCATTGAATCTGTAGTTCACTTTGGGTAGCACAAACATTCTAACAATATTAATTCTTCTAATCCATAAACAACATCTATTTCCATTTATTTGTGTCTGTTTTAATTTCTTTCATCAAAATTCAGTGTACTTGTTTTTGTTTTTGTTTTTGCCTCCTTGGTTAAATGCATTCCTTAGTTTTTTATTATTTTTGGTGCTATTGTAAATAGAACTTCAAATGTTTTCCTTTTTACTTTTTAGTGTGTGTGTGTGTGTGTGGTGGTGGTGGTACTAGGGATTAAACCCAGGGGCATTATACCTCTGAGCTACACCCGAAGCCCTTTGAAACAGGGTCTAAGTTGCTGAAGGTCTTGCTGAATTGCTGAGGCTGGCCGCGAACCTGTGATCCTCCTTTCTCAGTCTCCCAAATACTGGGATTATAGAGGTGTGCCTCCATCTCTGGCAGTTTTAAAGGATTTCTATATTCAAAATCATAAAATTATCTGACCACAGATAATTTTACTTCTTCCTTTCTGATTTGGATGCCTTTTATTAAGTTTTCTTGGGTCATCACTCTGGGCTAGTTCTTCTGGTACTATGTTAAATAGAAATGGTTAGTGTGGGAATCCTTGCATTGTCTTGTTCCTCACCTTAAAGGAAAAGCCTCCTGTTTTTCACAAATTGCATATGATGTTAGCTATGGACATTTTTTTATTGTGTTGGGGCAAGTTCCTTATACGCATAATTTGTTGGGAGTTTTATCATAAAAGAGGTTTTGAATTTTGTCAAATGCTTTTCCTGTATTTATTGAAGTAATCGTGCCATTTTTACCCTCTATTTTGTTAACGTGGTGTATCACATCAATTGATTTGCATATGTCGAGTCATCCTTGTATCCCAGGGATAAATCACACTCAGTCATGGTATATTATCCTTTTAATGTGCTGTTGAATTTTGTTTGCTAATATTTTCTTAAGGATTTTTGCATACATGTTCATCAGGGATACTGATGTTTATTTTATTAGTGCATTGCAATTATACATCATAATGAGGTGCAATGTGATGAACACACACGTACACAGTTCTTGGTGTATCTCCTTCCGCATTCTACCCCACTCCTCCTCCTCCCTCCCCACATGTTTAAGTGAAATTGGTAATAATATCTTCACATATTGCCATTGTATTATTTGAACTGTTTCTTTGTTCAGTCCTCCCTCTTCTCTTTTCTAGCTCCCTTTCCCAAACCCCTTCCACTACTCTATAGTTCTCTCTTCACATTATTGAAAATCCCTTTTGTTACCTATGTTCTCTCTAGCTTCCACATGAGAGAAAACATACAATCCTTGACCTTCTGAAACTGGCTGATCTCACTTAGCATAATCTTCTCCACTTTTATCCATTTTCCTGCAAGTGACGTAATTTTTGTTCTTTTTTATGACTGAGTAGAATTCCACTGTGTGTGTATATCACATTTTTCATATCCATTCATCTGTTCATGACACATAGGTTGGTTTCATTATTTGGCTATTGTGAATTTTGCTGCTATAAACATGGTTATACTTGCATCACTGTAGAATTCTGACTTCAATTGTTTTGGAAAGTGTGTTAGCCAGGGTTCACTAGAGTAACAGAACTCACAGTTTGTATATGGTAAAAGGGATCAGCTTACAGTCCAAAGCAGTGTAGTCCTAAGTGGCCACCTGCATGGGGAGAGCTAGAAGAACCAGCAACTGGTTGAGTAGTCCAAGAGCTGGAGTCTCAGAATCAGAGCAACCAATAATACAATCCCAGTCCAAGATGGAAAGGTCAGGAAACTCTCCAGAGAAACTATAGTGAAAGTTCAGTTTGAAGATCTGAAGGTAGATATTCCAGGAATGAGCAGATGCGCTTTTCTCAGGAAGAGCATTTATGCCTTCATGCAGCTTTCTCCTTCATTTTATCCTGGTCCTGCACCTATCAGAGCAGTGCTGTCTACATTCAGGGCAGGAATTCCCCTTCAATCTGCCATTACATAAGCAATCATCTCATCAATACACCTAAAGTCACATAATCTTAGGTGTTTCATAATCCAGTCAAGTTGACAATCCAGACTAACCATCACAGAGAGAAACCAAAGAAGATATAGCTGGTTTATGGTGGTTCCATTCCTAGTTTTTTGAGGATCCTCCAAAGTGGTTGTACTAATTTACCATTCCACCAACAGTGTATAAGAGTTCTTATTTCCCCACATCCTCATCAGTATTTGTTACTATATGTATTCTTGGTGATTGCCATTCTAACTGGAGTTAGGTGGATTTTCAGTGTAATTTTGATTTACGTATTTTTAATTGCTAGTGATACTGAACATTTTTTTCATATAGTTTTCTTTTCTTGTGGTATCTTTCTGGCTTTGGTATCAGAGTAATGCTGGCCTCATAAAAAGAGTTTGTAAGTATACTCTGTTTTTCTATTTTTAAAGAAAGAGTTTATAAATGATTATATAAATGTCCTTTCATGACTTCCTTCTGAGTCACCATAAAGACTTTGGCAAGTGGTAATCTCTCCTTTAAAGTTCCAATAAATCTAGTAAACTTTGCTGTGCTTGATAAACAGGATTTTTAGTTGTCTTTTGAAAAGTCAACAGTTGATATATTAATATTATATTTATGTTTTACAGCTGAGGAAACCAAGGCACAGAAAGGTGAACTAACTTGTTCAACGATTCTAAGTTAAATGGAAGAACTCAGATATTTCAGACACTGAAACCCTAAAACTCAGATATTTTGGAAACTAAAGTCTAAGCTCTTAAGAAGACAGTAGAGATTATACATGGCAAGTCAGGAGTTGGAATTCTGAGTATCCAAAGGAATATTCAAAAGCTACTTCTCCTAAAGTTTTCCTGCATCCTCTCTAGCTTAGGAATTCCCTCTATATCACTGACATGGGACTGTGTACCTTCTATTTTTTTCAATTTCAAAGTTTTATTCTAAATACCTCTCCTCTTAAATGGCAACAAAAATAATAGTTTTGGCAGTTTAGTAAGATACTTAAAATATCTAAAGAGTATTGTGTGCATGTATGCCTCTATCACCCTGAACTTCATCAAGATGTATGATTACAATACACCAATAAAAAAAAAAAGGTAACATGTTCCTGAGACAGTTTTACAGTAGACAGTTTTACAGTGTAAATAACAAAAAAATTTACAGAATTTTAAAATATTGGTAATTATATTTGTTGGTTGGTTTAGGAATTTACCTGAATACATAGGTATAAAACAGTTTTATAAGGGAACTAGATTTGTGTATGGCTGATTTTTTTTCAGGCACTGTTTTTTTTAATATGCCTTTATTGGCGCATTATAGTCTCACATCATAGTGTAAATCATGTTGACAGTGACACTGGGTGCCCTCCCCTGATGCCTTCCTTTTTGTCCCTTTCCCCATACAGAGTACTGAGATTGACATTGGTATTTTCATGTATGTACACATAGCCAATGGTAGTAATTCCTTCAGTGAACCTAATTCTTCCTCCTCCCATTCCCTTAGACCACCTCCCTGGCTCCCCCGAGGTTTCTCCTGCATTATCTGGAGTCCCTCTGCTATCTCTATTACTCCCTAGCTTCCACACATTAGAGAACACATCTGACCCTTCACTTTCTGTGACTAGATAATCTCACGTAACATAATGTTCTCCAGGTCTTTCCATTTTCTTACAAATGACATAATTTTGTTCTTGTTTATTGCTAAGTAGAATTCCATTGTGTGGATATCCCATAATTCTGTAATCCATTCATCTATTGATGGACATCTAGGTTGGTTCCATAATTTGGCTATTGTGAATTGTGCTGCTATGAACATGGGTATGCATATATGACTGTAGTTCTCTGGTTTCAATCCCTTTGGAAAGATACCCAGGAGTGGTATAGCCAGATCATATGGTAGATCCATTCCCAGTTTTCTGAGTATTCTCCACACGGATCTCCATAGTGACTGAACTAATTTTCAATCCTCCAACAACGTAGAAGAGTTCCAATTTCCCTACATCCTCACCAACATTTATTATTTTTTAACTTCTTGATGACTGCCATTCTGATTGGGGTTAGATGGAACCTCAGTGTTGTTTTGATTTGTATTTCCCCAATTGCTAATGATGTTGAACATTTTTAATGTACTTATTTGCCACTTATCTGTTCTTTTGTGAATTGTCTATTCAATTCAATTCCTCATTTATTGATTGGGCTATTTGATGTTTTAGTATAAAGTCTTTTAAGTTCTTTGTATATTCTAAATATTAGTCCTCTATCATAGTGATATCTGTAGGCTTTCTCTTTAGACTCTTGATGGTTTCCTTTGATGAGGAGAAACTTTTTAATTTAATACCATACAATTTATTGATTCTTGTTTAGATTTCCTGAATTTGGGGGGTCTTGTTGAGAGAGTTTCTACCTGTGTCTATATGTTAGAGTGTTGGACCTATGCCTCCTCTAGTAGCTTCAAAGTCTCTAGTCTAACTTTTAGGTCTTTGATCCATCTCAAGTTCTCAAGTTAACTCCTGTGCAGGATGAGAGGTAAGAATTTAGTTCCAATTTTTCTATAACTGGATAATCAGTTTTCCCAACACTATTTGTTGAAAAGGCTGTCTTTTCTCCAATATGTGTACCTGGCACCTTTATTGAAAATCAATTGGTTGTAAGTGTGCAGATTTGTTTCTGTATCTTCTTTTCTGTTCCATTGGTGTCTGTTTTTGTGCCAGTACCATGCTGTTTTTATTACTATAGCTCTGTAGTATAATTTGAAGTCAGGAATTATGATGCCTCCTGCATGGTTCTTATTGCTGAGAATTGCTTTGGCTATTCTGGGTCCTTTGTTTCTCCATAGAAAATTTATGTCTGATTTTTCTAGGTCTGTGAAGAATGGCATTGGTATATTGATAGGGATTGCATTGACTCTATAGAACACTTTTGGTAGAATGGCCATTTTGATAATATTTATTCTGCCTATTCAAGAGCAAGAGAGATATTTCCATCTTCTAAGATCTTCTTCAGATCTTTTTTCTTTAGTATTTTATAATTTTCGTTGTAGAGATCTTTTCCCTCCTTGGTTAGGTTTATTCCTAGGTATTTTATTGGTTTTGAGGTTATTGTGAATGGAATTGTTTTCTGGATTTCTTTCTCAGTTGATTCATGATTGGCATATAGAAAAGCTATTAATTTTTAGGTTGATTTTGTATCTCAGTACTTTGCTGAATTTGTTAATCAGCCTTTTGGTTGAGTTTTCTGAGTCTTCTAAATATAGGATCATGTCATCTGTAAAGAGAGATAATTTTAATTCTTCTTATTCTATTTGAATTCCTTTGATGTCCTTCTTTTGTCTTATTGCTCTGGCAAGAGTTTTGAGGACTATATTGAAAAGGAGTGGTAATAGTGGGCATCCTTATCTTGTTGTACTTTCTATTTTAATGTTTCCAAATATGACTCCTTGGTGAATAAGCCCACTGCATGACTCAACTGGAGTAAGCAATCTTTAGAACTGAGTACTTACAAAGGAAAATAATTCCACTTATTAAGACCATGGAACCATCCCACATTCCTGCACCCCTGGCCCAAGAGAAGAAGTTCAAAATCTAGGGTCCTTCCCCTTGTGATGGATTTGGCTTAGGGTAGCATGATTTTATCACTCCCATCTAACTAACCTTGTGGTTCAACTTAGCACATCCCCTTGCTTTTCATTTTGTGGTACCTTCAGGCATCTCCTGATATTGCCAACCATAGCACTTCAAGTTATTACCCAGGGCTCAAACATTTATGCTGAATTTCTAAACTTCTGTTCTTTAGGGAACAGCCTGCTTCTCCCAGATTCTCTTCCCTCGGGCTATTACTTCAGAAGTAGAGAGCAGGGTATTGGGTGGGGAGGTATGGAGGAGGTATAATTCATTGACTTATTTCCTCCTGAAACCCCAGGCAAGGGATTAGGGTCTAATTTCCATTTTATCATTTCTTTTTTAAAATTTAATAAGCAATTATACCCCTCTGGCTTAGTTGTACAAAGTTAACTTTTAATACATGATCACCATTGAGCCAAAATATAATTAGAAATTCCTTGGCTTATATTTTTTCAAAAGGGGGTAAATATATACAGAGGTAAATGATCATACATAGACCAATATTCATTTGTCTTTTTTAGTTCCAACCTCGAGTTTGTAAAATCACCCAGAAAACTTTAAGAATTCACTATCTCAAAGATATTAGCTTAGCTTACATTATCCATAAACCTAAGAATCAAGTCTTCCACTAAAACCATTAGTTTTTGTTAAATGGCAAGAACTGGGGGGTGGGGGGGCAATGACATGTTCCTGGAACAAGTCTCTCTATTCCTGCCTCCATGTTCATATTAGCCCTTTTTTTTTTTTTTTTTTTTTTTTGCGGTACCGGGGATTGAACTCAGGGGCATTCTACCTCTGAGCTACACCCCCAGCCCCTTTTTATTCTTTTTATTTTGAAACAGAGTCTCACTGAGTTGCGGAGTGCCTCACTAGGTAGCTGAGGCTGGCCGCGAACCCGGATCCTCCGGTCTCAGCCTCCCGAATGCTGGGATTACAAGCGTGCGCCACCACGCCCGGCATTCTTAATTCATTTTTAATTCACCAAATCATATAGTCTTTTAGGCTATCCTGTTCCAACTTCTTCAAAAGAATTTTACTCAAATTGATCAAAATTCTAGCTGAAATTCAAATAAACTCAATCTCCCATTTTGTCTTATTTTTAATTATCCAATTAAAAGAGAGAAAACAGCACTAATCTGAAATGATTTTTGCATAGAAATTCCAGGTCAGCCCCATTTATTATTAATAAATTCAATATTTTTTCTAGATATAGATACCAAGTTTCCTAGAATATAGAATCTTCCATATCCTTTATTTTTTATTTTTTAAATCAGACATTTACCTACCTCTAATTTCTCAGCACCTATCCAAATCACCACCAGCCTAAGAGTTGCCCAGAAACTGAGCAATTTCAATTGTACTGCTCTAGGTTCCCTAAAATGAAATTCACCCAAGCCAAGATTTGAGCTCAGTTTTAAACACTACATACACTTTCATTATCTCCTCCCAAATCTAGTGCTTCATTTCCCCCTTAACTAGAATTGTTCTCCCTTTTTAGGTAATTATTATTTCCCTCCTCTATACACAAATTACAAGTACTTCTATCGTAGGGCTTACTACCTGTCCTGGTCCACAGTTTACTGGAAGCATGTTAGTTTCCCCTCGCTCAAAAGTGTCTGAAATGCAGGGACCAAGTATTATTCATCTATGAACTTCTTCAGTGCCTAGCACCATGCCCGACACAGATATAAACCCAATCATTGTTGAGTTGTTGCTAAATGGAGCCATTGAAAAACAACATTTTCAAAGAGTAGTTCAGAGAACAGAGGCAGGGAAATCACTTAAGTAGTTATGATAATATGCTAGTGTGAAATTAGAAGGTTCTGAACCAGGATGGTAGATATGAGAATGGAAGTAGAGGGCAAATATAAGAGAAACTTCCAAGAGAAAATAAGTAAAGCTTGGCAAATGGTTGGCTGAGGGGGTGAAGAGAGTAGCAGAACTGATCAACCAGTGACCAAAAATTCATGTTTCCCCTAAAATATTGTCAAGAAGTAGCTGGGTGCCTGTCATCTCAGTACTTGGGAGGCAGAGACAGGAGGATCACAGGTTCTAGGACAGCCTCAGGAAATTAGCAAGGTCTCTTAGCAACTTAGTGAGACTCTGTTTCAAAATAAAATAGGGCTGAGGGTAGAGCTTGGAAGTAGAATGCCTCTGGGTTCAATCCCCAGTAACAATAAAATAAAATAAAATAAAAAATAAGAAGTCACTACCAAGCTAGGAACTACATTTCCAAGCTCCACCTTGCACCTATATGAGGCTACACAAAAAGTTTTTGCTAATGAAATGTGAAATGAAGTGATGTATGTTGCTTCTGGATCAACTTGGTTAAAATGTGAGTGAAAAATGTCCTTGATCTTTTGCCCTGTCTATCACCTAGAAAGAAAGAACTCTAGAGCACTGAAAAAGGAAAATTCTTGTGTCCCTAAATGGCCACCTACCAACTGAGAACACTGATACTGTACTTTACCTAAGTAAGACATAAATTGTTATCGTGATAGGCCACTGAGATTTTGTGTTTGTCCATTAGAGAAGCTAGTTTTACCTTAATTAAAACAGAAAGAGGAACTGGAGAATATTATGCCAAATGAGATTAGTCAGTCACAAAAAGTGAAAGGTCGGGTGTTCTCCTTCATATGCAGAAGCTAGGGAGAAACTGGGACACAGGAGGGACTCCAGACAAAGGAGGAGAAACCTTAGTGGAGTGAAGGAGGGGACCTAACTAAGGGAGACAGAGGGGGAAAGACTTGAAAAGGGAAACACCTCAGGAGATATGATATACATACACAAACTTATCAAAGATAACCAATGTGTTGAGCACTGGAAGGTGAGGAGGGAGAGGGAGTGGGGAGGGAACTAGGAGAGGACTCAATGAGTACTGTGCGCATGTATGTCTCCATCACCCTGAATTTCATCAAGACGCATTTTTTAATAATTGGTACATTTCATCATTGCACCAATTATAAAAAAAAAAAGGAAAGGGACAGGAAAAGTCATGGATGCTTTTGAGTCTATGGTGGCATCCCTCACGTTGTGGGTGGTGGCACTATTTTAATATAATGAAAGGTTTCAAGAAGAGGACCATTTTAAGAGGGAAATTACCAGCTGAATGGCATCATCCTGTGAGGAAAGTACCAGAAACTGGCAGTTAGAAGGCTCATCTCTAGACTCAGCTGCTCTCCTTAAAAAGTATGTCCTTATACAACTCATTTTGCTTTTTGCCTTCAATTTCCTCATCTGAGGGATAAGATATGGAGATAAGTTTTATAAGCAATAAATAACTCTTCTGATGTAAAATACCATTATTATAATCTTGTCATCTACTTTTAAAACTATAGGAGACCTTATAGATCATTTCAGTGAGAAAACACTAAATCTCACAAAGTAGTTAACAAAAACTGGGCACTGCATTAACTCATATAATTTCCATGATATAGATACCATTATTATCACCAACAATTTATAGATGAAAAATTTGAAACACAGATAGGTTAAGTAATTTTCCCAAGGTCACACCACCAGTAAGTGGGAAAGTAGAAATCAAATCGAGGCAGCTTGGCCTCCAAGTCTATGCTCTTAGTCATAAAAAGACATCCTCTGTAGGTGCAGCTTCTTCATTTTAGATGTGGAAACTCAGGTCATGTCACACAGGTGGTTATGCACTAAATATAGAGAACAGTGACAGAGAAGGCAATTTTCTCCCCGGGAAAATTCTAGTTTCTCATAAAAGGCTGGTTCTGCAGAAAATCACTGAGCTGAGAATGCATAAATTACTAAGGAAACTGAACCAGATATTTGAGCAGAATTTATGTTGATGGAAGAAAAAACAAAATGAGCCTTACCCTTGCTATATCTTTTAAATATGAAGCAGGAGGGATAAGCAGATGGATTTATTTAAATGTTTTCCACACAAATTTTTCCTGTGGTTCTAAAACATATAAAGGTCCTTGGAGAAGCTGACTCTAGTTCTTTGAACCCCTTCCAATACAGAGCATAAAAATGGTCCTGGGATGACTAAAAGACCCATCAAGCTCAATTAGCTTTCTGAAAGCCTTAACCAGGATAAACCAACCATGAGAAGATGCCAGGAAAGTCCCCAATATGCCCTTTCCTCCTGAGGCCCTGAGATACCCACTCCCAACGAACCTGAATGTCTAACCATAGCATATGCTTGATGCCAACCGAACCTCCCTCTTGACAAAGTCACCTATGAGCAAGACTGTCCTCCATATGTCATCTGAAGCCCTCATGTGGAAGAATGGATTCTCCTAGCCTGAGACTATTCACTCTCCCTTACAGTCACAGTAGAAAAAAAAAAATCTTATGCATATGGATTCCCCGAAGGACAACATGATGCTCCCCTGGCACCAACTGAGGACAAATTCCATGTGTCTTACTCACGTCTGACTTTGTTGATGGAATGTCATCCTCTTAAGACCCAAGTAGAAAATCTTGAATTTCCACTTGTAAAATATCCATCTTCCATTTCCCACACTGAAAAAACCTAGGGTTTACAGGTTGCTGTAGCACTGTACAGACACTTTTGAGTATGTTTACTATCTTTATACGGACAGGGACAGCTTATTCCTGACCATGCACTGACCTTCACTAATTTAAGAAGACCCCCCCCAAATTAAGAACCATCTCTTAAAGGCAGGAAATGATAAGTCATGTAAAAAACAAAGCAAATCAGGAAAAAAAGAATAAGGTAGAGTAGGGGAATGGCAGGGGTCTGTCTCTGAATAATGGAAAGAAGGAAGCTGATTAATGCTCCAACTTTTTTCCTTCCTGTTCCAAAGGCAGGGGTCTCTGTTGTTGCACTGCTGGCAAGGGACACAGGTGACACACGCACAGGCTATTGCAGAGAGACAGGGCAAAGAATTGTTCTTCACCTGTGGACTTCACCACATGCACAGCCTCTTCTGTAACCTATTTGTTCTCACAACAGTCCATTTTACAGGAAACTGAGGCTGAACGGTTTTAGCAATGTGCATAAAATCACAGAGCTCTAAACAGAACAATCTACAAACTCCTACCCAGATTTTTGGCCACATCACCATGTGAAATCAGGAAATAGTGCAGGTCTTGCCATCCACCGGCTATGTGATGAAGGATGATTACATCCTTCCTAAAAAGGCTCGGTGTCTTCACTTGGAAAATTAGGTTACACTAGAAATGGATGATCTACATTTCTGAATATATATGAATCCAGAAGCCTGTATTCATGAATTTTAATAAACTACTATTTGTTAAATTGCCAGTTATGATCTATTAATGGATCATGAAGTTAATTTAATGCATAACTATCATTCCCTGTTTTTAATGAAACAGAACAGAAAAGGTTTGTATAGATTAAGGTGAGATAATGTGGGATAAAATGGAGTGAGATACAATAGGATAAAGAAAACGTCAGCATGTATCCAATGCAGGAAGGGTGAACACTGTTTGTAAAACTATATATATGAACTGACTCATACAAAATTTATTTCTTACTATGGGATGCAGTCAAATATGATTGAAGTCCAGATTTAAGTTATAGCCCCATGTGACATATTATAATGGAGTTTTATTATAGTCCCCAAATATTTGCTGCTTTTTGTTGTTTGTTTTGGCTGTGCTTAGAGTTTCTATTTCCCCTTTGGTCTGTATCCCCTTGCACCAGGAGTTTTCACCTTCTTTCTTTTTGTTTTTTGTTTGTTTGTTTGTTTGTTTGTTTGTTTTGGGGTACTGGGGATTGAACTCAGGGGCATTCTACCTCTGAGCTATACCCCCAGCCCTAGTTTTTATTCTTTATTTTGAAACCGAGTCTCACTAAGTTGCAGAGTGCCTCACTAGGTAGCTGAGGCTGGCCGCGAACCCGGATCCTCCGGTCTCAGCCTCCCGAATGCTGGGATTACAAGCGTGCGCCACCACGCCCGGCTGTTACCTTCTTTCTTCTCTTTCTTACTTGCTCGGCATGTGCTCTCCTTGGGGAGGCCTCTGGTGCCTGTCACAGAGGGGGCATTCTGAAGGAGGGGAAGGTGTTTAGGTACTGGAGAGAACTGCAGGACATGTTAAGCTTATGACATCTGATTTCCTGAGAGGGAAAGCACAAAGGATGTTGGAAATCTAGTTGGGATAGTACTGAAGTCTCCAGAGTGTCTTGACAATACTGTCATTGTCTGGGAGGGACAGGGCTACAATTACTTACATTTCTGGCCCTTCTATCCTCTCCTTGTAAGGAGGTTACTCATATAAATGTGTCCTAAGTCTCCAAATGAGATTCACTCAAAGGGACCTATTTTGAAGAAAACGGGTGGTATCTACGTTCCTAAGGATTGCTGCCCAAGAGAAACCATGTAAAATCATACAAGAAACAAAAGTTTGGAGAGGGAACTGATGAATAGAGCATCTAGTATATTGTTCAAGACCATTGTCCCCAAAGAAAGGGTGCCTCCACCTTGACTAGTTCAAATTTAAGGAGGTGAGACAGGACTTCCAAGGGGCTGGATAGTGCCATGACACTCAAGCCTCCCACCAGCACATTTCCAATGGTTGCCCTTTCTTTGATCCTCTTGGGTTGAAAATCTCTGACTTTTCCTATAATTTAAATTTTGAAGTCAAGGTCACTGACTAGAAAATGAAGCTCCCTTTGCTATCAGAGTTTCGGTTACTTAATGTCTGAGATGAAGGTTGGTAAAAACGTTTGAGACCTGTACTTCTAAATCATCTGGGTGGCAAATCCAGATGAAGCATCCTAATTCTTTCAATCAGCCTGGTCTCAGGACGGCTTGGTTTAGAATGATGTCTAGAAAATTATTAATAATGAGAAAACATTGTTCCCAGCAGCCACAGTCTATTAAGGAGATGTAAAAAATAAGTTCAATCTCATGGGCTCCACATAAATACTCTCTTTTGTTCTCTTGATAACAAAACTGTGTCTCCTTCAAGAGGTTGCAGGTAGAGGTGAGATGAAGGTAGTACCCCAGGTTCTAATTAGGTTCCTGCCCTGAGCTCTCCCCACAAAGGATCACAGTGTCTGTTTCAGATCTGCCTGGCAGTGAAGCCTTGTCAAGAACTACTGTGTTAAGCAGCCCCTGGTGGCTTTATAAAACAGTTGACCTGCTATTGACCTACTCTGTGTCACTGGTACTCAGGGCAGTCTCTCTGGCTAAATACTTATGGGCCCCATGGTATATTATAATAAAGATTATGAAGGCTCAGCCAAGGCCTAATGGCTCCCAACTGTCTCACAGAACAAGAAGTAGTTCCTATCAGAGGAGCATGGTGAGTCTCTTCACATATGTCTGCAGGTCAGGTCAGCAGTAATGTCTCTAGAGCCACTCCACCAAACACAGTCCCCTTCCCCAGTCCCATGCCTCCAAAAGAAAGTCAAAGTGGTCTATATTTTGTCGTAAAATCAATCTTTTCTTAATTAATACACAGTTCCAAAGGTGGACATAGATTTCCACAGGTAAAATCTCATCTCTATCATAAAACGTTATTTACTAGGAATTATCTTTCAATTCCTGAAATTAGACAAAGGAGTTAGGCACCCTTCCTGCTCTGGTGATAAGCACTTTTAGGTAAGATAACCAAAACACTAAAAGATATTTTACTTAGATAAACTCAACATCGACATCACATGTAAGACATGGGAAATCCACCAAAGGTAACAGGAGAGGTCACTGGAAGAACATATTTGGAAAGAGTAGGAAAGGATACTAATATTTTTTGTTCTTATTGTGTGTCACATACTGTGTTAGGTGTTACTTAACCTTTTTTTTTTTTGCGGTACTGGGGATTGAACCCAGAGGCATTCTACTTCTGAGCTATACCCCCAACCCTATTTTTTATTCTTTATTTTGAAACCGGGTCTCACTAAGTTGCAGAGCGCCTCACTAGATAGCTGAGGCTGGCCGCAAACCCAGATCCTCCGGTCTCAGCCTCCCAAATGCTGGGATTACAAGCGTGCGCCACCACGCCCGGCTTACTTAACCTTTGTAACAGCCTTAGAGGGGAAGGTATTATCTTCTGAAGCAGTTTGTGCTTGGTGTGTCTTAAGTAATTTACTTTAATATCTATTTCCTATGAGAATTGTAAAAATTAAGTGAAAGGATACAAGTTCTTGGAACTTTTTATATAATTTCCAATATAAATTCCAAAATCTTGGAGTGCATTGATTTTCTCTACCTTAAAAGATTTGTTATTGTTATTATTATTATTATTATTATTATTATTATTATTAACTCAGTGGACTTGTCACTGGAAGAATTCCAATGAGACCAATCAAAATGGTAGCCTGGGTTCAAGAACTAAACACAATATTCCATTGTTCCTGCTGGTATGGTTGTATTTGTTTGTTTATATATGTCTTCATTTATTTATATGTGTCCTTTAAAATATTATAAGATGGATCATAGGGAACAAACATATATTTAAAATTAAAGATCAAGAAGCTAGGTATAGTGGTGCATGCCTGTAATCACAGTATTTGTGAGATAGGAGGATTACAGGTTCCAGGACAGCATCAGCAACTTAGCGAGACTCTCAGCAATCTAACAAAAACCTGTTTCAAAACAAAAAATAAAATAGGGCTGGGACGTAGCTCAGAGGTAGAATGCCCCTGAATTCAGTTCCCAGTACCACAAAAAAAAAAAAAAAAAAAAAAAATCAAGAAAAATGAAAATATGTCAAGACAAGGCCAAGAACACATATATGTAGAACATAAGAGGCTGGCCAGGTACTATAACTGAATCTTAGTTTATTTGGAACCAAATTTTCTAAGCACCAACAGAGGAAGGCTAAATATGTTGTATAGTATTCTTTAAGAGGAAGGACGCATACCAATTCCTTAGGGGAAGTAGTGTGTCCTTACGCTCATACCTTATACAAATTTCTCACATGGAACTTCTTGTTAAAAGCACTACATAGATAACATTCTCAACAACAGAAAGTAAAGGCACAACTTCCATAAGACTGTTTCTTGTCATTTTTCTCAGAAAGAGGCAGTAGGGTGACAAAACACAGCTTAGTGAAAGCATTCTGTTGGAGGCCTAAACATGATCTGGTTTGATCAAAGAATGATGAATGAATCAACAGAATACCTGAAGAATTAATAGGCTTTTTGAAAAATCATCCGTAAAGAGTATTTTCTTAATGTAAAATACTAGAACTGTCAACAATGCCCATCCTACCCTCAACTATCTCCCTTCTAAGGAATCTACTCCACCAGGTCACCATGACCCCATCAGCGCTGGACACAGATAATTAGAAGCAGGCAGGCCAGACACCATCACACGGTCAGAGACCTATGATGCCTGACTCAAAAGATGAACACAGACAATCAGATTGTTCTCCAGGAACTTGAATCTAAGGCCCCAGCTGGAAGCAGGGACTGCTATCAAACAACCATAGGGCAAGGTTGGACCATGTGCTAAATTTAAGAATGAGAGAAGTAGATACCACATGTAATCAGAAGAGAGTAAGAACAGAGCTCATAGACACACACACACACACACACACACACACACACACACACACACAGAGAGAGAGAGAGAGAGAGAGAGCCTACATGAGTTCCTAAGGGACAGATAGTGATCACATACTCTTCCCAAAGCTGTCTTGAATCTAAATCTACCTCCTATCTCCAGAACTGGCTATAATGATTCCATTTATTTATTTATTTATTTATTTATTTATTTATTTATTTATTGAGATGCTATGGATCAAACCCAGGACCTTGTGCATGCTAGGCATGTGCTCTACCACTGAGCTACACCACTAAACCCCAGAACTGGCTATGATGAGAGTCTTCTCTCTGGATTCCCAAGGAAGCCCTGGATCTTGACAATAATCTTATTTTTTCTGGGTGAAGTTGAGTGTATATGCCTTACAATCAAATGAGCCAATGACACAGCCTTTTAAGAAGAGCTGAACACAGATTGGACAATGATCTAGACTATAGGTGGCAGGCGGCCTTGTGTGCTGAGTGAGGGCGGATCCAATCCATGGGAGATCAAAACTAGATGGTTTAACACATAAACTTGAATGAATCTCAAAGGCATTATGCTGAGTGAAACAAACCATCTCAAAAGGCCATATACCATATGATTCCATTTATATGATATTTTTGAAAAGACAAGGCGATAGTGATGGAGAACGGGTCAATGATTCCCAGCAGCAGAGGTGGGGAAGAATGTGATTACAAAGGTGTAGTGCCTAGGAGCTTTAAGCAATGGTGGAATCGATCTATGTCCTGATGATAGTGGTGATGACACAAATCTACATCTGCATTTAAAGTCACAGAACTACCAAAAAGAAATGAAAAAAAGAAGGAAGGGAGGCAGGCAAGGGTGAACTCTTGAGTTAGCAGAGTCACAGAACAGAATCTCAGCCAGACTGGAATGGCCAACTCCAGGCAAAATCGCCTTGCATAAGGCTCTCCTCAGGGCTCCTAGCCTTATCTTGGTATCCCTTGGTATCTCCTTCTCTTCTTCCTAGCTGGCATTGCCTTCAAAACAAAGTCAAGCCAGGGAAATGAGAAATGAAGATGGAATTTCAGAAATCAGCTACTAGTTGAGGGAAGTTTTGACAGCTAGGATCAGAAGGTCTTGCCACTTCTCCTAAAATCTCAGTGGAAATATATATAATCTTCTGTTCTTCCTGCAGATGGTCTTGATATGGGAAGAATACGATGGCCTAGAAGTAGTACTGAAACTCCTCAAGGAAACAGAAAAAAAATCTCTAAGCAGGGCCCAGGCTGAATACCAGGAAAGAGAGAATCAAGTTCAATGCAGCTTTTGCTCTAGTCAGAATAATTATGCCCAAGATTCAGTGTTAGAGTAATGGGTGGAACAGAAAGGCCTTTGCATTGCTTTGGATTAAGCTACTTGGGTCTTCCTGGTGAGGCAAGAAGAGGCCCTCTACATGGTCCAGCACAACTTCCCCGCCCCCACCAACAGAGGTACTTTGCAGTGCATCACTTAATTCTCCATACGTGTACTTCCTTCAGGAGCTTCCCAGGAAGTGTGGCTAAGGCAGCACAGAGAATGGGTAGTTCTGTGCTCCTGACCAAATGATGACGTAATACTGTCATAATCTTACTACAATGTGTTCTTTCTAATAATGGAGTCCTGTGTGTGTGTGTGTGTGTGTGTGTGTGTGTGTGTGTCTGTGTGTCTGTGTGTCTGTGTCTGTGTCTGTGTGTATGTGGTATTGGAAATTGAACTCAGGGAGCATTCCATCTCTGAGATACACCTCCACTCCTATTTTAATTTTGAAACAGTATCTCACTAAGTTGCTGAGGCTGGCCTTGAGCCTGCAATCCTCCTGTCTCAGCCTCCCAAGTACTGGGATTAAAGGTGTATGTCACCACACTTGGTCCTATGGTTCTTATATCCCTGGCTTAGCATACAGCACATGGCAAGTAATAAATATTGAGTGAGTGAAAAAGAAGCAAACAGAGGAAGAAAGAGGGGAAGGAGGGGGGGCATGTTCAACATAAGGCTCATTCTTGGGAGAACATGTTATATGAACGTTCCAGGAACAGGTAAATATCCAGCAAATATTTATTGAGTAGTAGATAGAGATAAATATCCAGCAGATATTTATTGAGTAGTGGATAGAGATCCTCCGTTTACCTCTATATATCCACTCTTCACCCCTGTCCACCCAGATCTGGAGACAGTGCCTTAGGAGACAGAAATGTATAGACTGCATCAATGGGACATCCTCGCCCCACGGCCTCTGGTTAGAGTCAGTCACTGGGAAGCACCATCAGGAGATCAAAGGCGGGAGGAGAGCAAGAGCCAAGAGATGACTCTCCAGCTTCCTCTCTACGGGGCTGCCATGAGCAGGCTGCAGCCCTGAGTAAAGTAGTACTATGCACACAGCTGTCTCTGTGCTTTGGGGTTATAACAACCCCTCCTCTAAACACTCTCCAGACTTGGGTGATAATGGCCCCCTACTGTTGCTAACTCAGGGTGCTGCACCATACCTTCTGGCTCCTTACATCTTGCTCACACCTTTGCAAATAGTCATTTCAGTAAACTGAATGTACCATCTGCTATCTGCCAGGACTCTAGTGATGCAAATGCCACCTACATACCAGGCACTATGCTAATCTCTGGGGCTCCAAATGCAGATTAGACAAAGGTCCTCTGCCTTGTAGAAGGTGCCAGGTGCAAAAGAGCACATTCTAATGCAGGCTGGTGTATGCAGTGAAAGAGCTATGCACAGGGTAGTACTTTCCAAAGCTAGTTTCTGAAAAGTAAGCTGGAATCTGCCTCTCAACAAAACAGTGGAGAGCTCCCACTGTGCACTGCAGAAAACCCAGAGACAATGTGCACAGAGCTTGCCTTGCTGGGCTTCTGACTAGTCCCTAGCAAGGTAAGGAATGGCTCTTTGAAACTTCTAGTTTTGAGTTATAGAAACAAAAGCAAGTTTAACATGAAACCCAGCTATTTGACTCACTGCATCCTTCAGAGTCTCCCACTAGTTGCCCATTGTCTTTTTTTGTGTGTGGTACTGGGGATTGAATTTAGGGGCATTCTACCTCCGAGCTATACTCCCAGTCCTATTTTTTATTCTTTATTTTGAAACAGGGTCTCACTAAGTTGTGGAGTGCCTCACTAGGTAGCTGAGGCTGGCCTTGAACCCGGATCCTCCGGTCTCAGCCTCCCAAATGCTGGGATTACAAGCGTGAGCCACCACACCCAGCTGCCCATTATCTTTTTAATCAGAGATTTTAGCTAAGTGAATTTGAGTAAGTTACTTTTCCTTCTTAGGCTATCCATCATGGTACTAAATCAGATTCCTTTTAGCTCTAAAATTCTACAATTCTATCCTCAAAGTTTAGCCCTGATGCTTCTTTTGAACCAATCATCCACATTAAGGCACCCAGCTATTACTACCCAGATCCTATTGACCATAGAGCAAGAACTAATCTACAAATGAAGAATTCCAGACCACAGAATCAAGCCCAGGAGGTAAACTCAGCACCCACCTTAGGTACATGCACAACTTGGTTCCTTTTAACATAGATATCCAACTTTAATTTTTGCTCTGCTCATTTCACTCCCAGGAAAATAATCCTCTCTATCCTTGACTATTCATGTATAGGAACACCTACAATGGACAAAGAATTTAGCATGCATTATTGATAATATTTTCAATAATATTGCAAACTATAATTGTCTCCGTTTTACTGAATGCTAAACTAACAATGGGAATTTAAAAATAAGATGTGACTGTTTTATTATTTATTTATTTATCTTTTTTTTTTTTTTGTAGTACTAGGAATGGAAGCCAGGGTCATTCTACCCCTGGGCTACACCCCTAGACCTATTTCATTCTTTTATTTGGAAACAGGGTCTCACTAAGTTGCAGGTGGCCTCACTGAGTTGCTGAGGCTGGTCTCAAATCTGCGATCTTCCTGTCTCAGCCTCCTAAGTACTGTGATTATAAGCATGCACCATCACACCTGGTGGGACTGGTTTTTAAAATAATATTTCTTTTTATCTAAAGTCCAAGTGGCCTGTGGGTACTAGACCAGAAGTGCTCTCCCATAGACCCTCAAATAATGACTTACACATGCCTCCATCCCTTCACTATCCTGCCAGCTGAGTGGCAGTGAGATTTTGCCTGTAGATTCAGCTCAACCTTATGCTCCAAACTGGACCTGGTGAATTCAGAAAGTCTTAAAGACAAGTACTTAATAGCCCAGCATCAAACCAATTCAATCTCTGGTCTCTTTCTGAAAATACATCCTAATTTTACCTTTTATGTTTTACCTGTTACCAACATCTGTCTGGTATTCTAACCTCAGGACCAGTCTCCTGAATCTACTGTTCAAGAGCCAAAGTATAATACTGCTAAAAAAGAAAATCCTTTTTTTTCTTTTCTTCATAAACAGAATCCAGCTTCCAGATGTCTACCCTTGACTAACTCCATGACCTGATGCTTCTTTCTCTGTGTATTCATTTATTTATTGAGCCCTGGTATCAGCCAGCCCTAGGTTTCAAGCTTAGTCCTTCTTTAGAAACCAAACATTTTCTGCTCACACATCCCTGTCTGCCACCTACCCACAGCTACCCCATTTCTAATTATTGATTACTTAATACAAAATTTAAAAGTGAAGTTTTACCATTAAGATATTTTTAACATCCTAAATTGGGTTATAATATCCAATTAAAAATTTATGTATCCTCTTTTCTAGCCATAGATGAGATGTGGTTTATTGAATCCTACCACCAGGGTAGACTATCCATCTTAAAATAGATGCTAAACAATTCTCTCAAAGTATATGTTTAGTGAAGGGCAGAGTGTCACACCAGAGAAAAGCTAAGCCAATATATAGAAGGAAGAAATTATAAACACTAAGTATATTTAGAAGCTAAAGGATTAGCTATGGGTTTAAGCAGACCTGGGTTTGAGTCTTGTCACCACCCACTTAATATGGCAGTTAAAACATCCCTCCTGCCCCCTATTTTTGGATACATATACAAAAGTATTAGAATCCAGATATTGAAGAGATATCTGTTCAAAATCCTGTTTTCCCAAGAATTATTTACAATAATCAAGATATGGAAACAACCTAAATGTCTACTGACAGATGAATGGCTAAGGAAAATGTAGTATATACACACAAAGGAGTATTGCATAATCTTTAAAAAGAAGGAAATCATGCCAGCTATGAAAACACAGATGGATCTAGAAGGCATTAGGCTAAGTGAAGTCAGACACAGATAGACAAATATTACATGATTCTACTTTTACGATGTATCTGAAATAACAGAATTCATAGAAGTAGAGAGTAGAACAGTGATTGCCATGAATTCAGGGGAGGAATGGGTGCTCCTGTTTTCATCTGGAGTGCTCTCCAAAGGCCTCTGTGTTAAAGGCTAGGTCCTTAGCCCATGGTTCTACGGGGAGGTGGTGGAACCTTTGGAGGTGGAGCCTAGTGGAAGAAAATTGGGTCATTGGAGGCGTGCCCTTGAAGGGGATTCTGGAGCCCTGACCCCTTTTTTCTTCCTCTCTCTCCTTCCTGGTAACCATGAGGTGAGCTGCTTCCTCCACCAGGCACTCCCGGCCATAACGTGCCTCACCACAGGCCCCAAGGCAATGGAGCCAAGTGACCATGGACTGAAACAGCTGAAACCATGAGCCAAAATAAACCTTTCCTCCTTAAAAGTTTATTTACCTCAGATATGTGTTACAGTAACAGAAATATGAGTCACACATTGGTATAGAGTCTCATTTATACAAGACGAATGAGTTCTAAAAAGCTTCTGTACAACCTACTGCCTGTAGTTAACTATGCTGGATTGTTCACTTTGCATTTATTGAGAGGATGGATATTATATTAAGTATTCGTACCACAGGAAAATCAATGGAAAATGGGGTAGTAGTTTCATAGGTGTATGCATATGTCAAGATGTATAAAATGGCATATATTAAATATGTGCCATTGGAAATAAATAAAAAATATGGCCCCCAGAAGTAGATCTGTAGATCTAGTTTCTGGATTCCATGACTGCTTGATCCATAGGATACAGCAGAAGTGAGGCTATACCAGTTTCCAGAACCAGCCTTGAGAAACTATTAATATATATATAAATATATGTGTATTGTATATATATATAAATATACATTGTTATATATATATTTATATATGCGATATATACATATATATAATTGGACATGGGGAAAGTCTATCCTCCAGCTACACTCCCAGCTCTATTTTATTTTTATTTGGAAACAGGGTCTCACTAAGTTGCTAAGAGCCTTGCTAAGTTGCTAAGTCTGGCCTTGAACCTATGATCCTCTTTTTTTTTTAATTGGTGCATTGTAATCATACATCTTTGTTAGATACAAGCTGGTAAAGGTATACATGCACACATCTCTCATTTAATCCTTCCCAATTCCTGCCCCATTCCTTCCCCACTCCCTCCTTCTCATGTTCAGTTTAGTGGTTGAGTTTGATATATTTGTAAATGTACATCATGTCCATTAGGATGTCCCCTCCTCCCCATCACCTTCAGTTAAATCACCTTTGCTCATCTAAGGTTTCTCCTTCTTCTTCTAGAGTCCCTCTTATGACCCACTTTCTCCCTAGCTTCTACATACTAGGGAGAGCATACGATTTTTTACTTTTTGTGACTGACTAATCTCTCTTAACATAATGTTTTCCAGTTCCATCCATTTCCCTGCAAATGACATGATTTTGTTCTTCTTTATGGCTCTTGTCTCAGCCTCCAAGTACTGAGATTATAGATGTGTGCCACCAAGTTCAGATTCACCATCTCTTAAGGTACTTAATCTTGGATCTCACCCCCCATGCTGTGAGGGAAACTAAGCCACCCCATATAGAGCTGATGCAGAAAGAAACCAAGGCTAGCAACCACTTGCCCATGGTATGGATGAGCCATGCTGGAAGTAGATCATCAGTCCCAATGGAGCTGCTGCTCCAACCCACATTTTGATGAGCTGGCCTCATCACCCTTGCCCAAATTGCAGATACATGAACAAAACAACTGTTGTTTCGAGCCACTAAGCTTGAAGGTAGTTTTTAATGCAGCAATAGATAACTGGAATACTAGTAGTCCAGTCCCTTATCCCTCTTTGAGTTTCACACCTCTTGTATAAAATGAGGGTGATAACCATACTTAACTCCTAGAGTTAACACAAAGGTTAATAGAGATAGTGGGCATGGTCTTATAGTTTGTCATGAGGGCTAAATGAGATAGTAGACTTGAAATGCCCAGTCTATATCTAGTACTTAGAGTGTCTCAGATCATATCCTCCAGAAGCCAACTTTGAGACAAGGATTCAAATGCACATGATTTATTAAGGAAGTACCCTTAGGGGGGCCTACTAAGGGTATGGGAAAAATAGGCATGTGAAGGGAAGAAGCCAGCAAAGGATGCAATTGCAAATTAAGTTCATAGAGATTGGCTTCAGTTTGCCCCCACAGGAAAATTCTAGAGTGTAAGTCACACCTGCATGAAGGGAACTGGGCTTTCATACCCTAGAACCCATCAGTCACCGGTTAAGAGCACACCTGGGAAACACAAATGATCAGGCATTTCTTCTCTGTGTCATGAAGCAGTTTTCAGCCTCTTGAAGGAGGTAGCCTGAGGGCAGTAGCTCTCAAAAAAGAGCTGCAAACCCAGTGTCATGGGGCATACCTGCAATCCAGGTATTTGGTAAGCTGAGATAGGAGAATAATAGGTTTGAGGCCAGCCTCACCAACTCTGTTTCAAAATAAAAAATAAAAAAGGCTAGGAGTGTAGCTCAGAGGTAGAATGCCCCTGGTTCAATTCCCAGTACTAAGAAAACAACAACAAAAACAAGCTGCATGTGCTGGCTATTGGAAATGAACACACACCAAAACCCAGGTTGCTGCCCCTTCTGCCTCTCCCAACATACACTATTACAAATTTATTGAAGGGGATCTGAGTGGAGCACTGATATTATCCACTGCATAGAAGCACTCAAAAATGTTAGTTCCCATGAGGCTGTACCTTGCCCTCTTCCTCATGAGAAAAGTCAAATTGAATGAATTAGGAGACATTCTTCCATGAGATTTACACCAGTAAGACAGGAAGCAGTAAATAAAAGCAACAGATTAGCACAATATTACTAAATCCCATCATTTAAGCTCCTGCCTGGCAGATTTAATAAATGAGATCTATCTCTTCTTGGTGGATGCACGGGCATAAGTACCACCTAAATCAGGCCTGCAGAGAATCAAGTGACCTGATGGATAGCTATCTTTTAGCTCTGCAGCAGTAATGCATGGACGATTCAGAGGGGTATGTACCAGGAATCAGAGAATGCAATGTTTGTTTTGAATTAACTAATTTTTATAATCAATGTACTGTGAGTGATAAGCTTCTGACAAAATAGATTTGTGACCCGCCTGAAGTACCAATTATGTTCCAATTTATACAGTAAATCTATTTGGTAATATGAGGTGTTGTAGCAATTTTAACACATCAGTAAAGATGGAAATCAATTTATTTTCCTTAGCATTTGGCAATAAGCTTTGTAAATAAAACAAAGAAGTACAGGGTTTCCTGGGCCAGACCAACCTTTTTCTCCAATCTTTTCTATCTCAGGGCTGTTGTTTGAGGGCAGTATTTGTCCCCTGAGAGAGGCTACTGACACACGCCCAGGTTGGCTCCCCCTGGGTCATTAGCCCCCTTGAATTGCTGCCAGGAGTGGGATTTGCTTCAGGGAAGTCCTGTTGCTGGGTCAATAGGCTGGAATTGAGCTTTAAAAAGTAGTCCCAGTTTTGCCAGACACATTATCTGATCCATTGAAGTAGGCTGAGCAGATATCAGCATTTTTACTTTACAAATAAGGAATATAGATATGACAAGAGACTTGCCAAAGAGAGAGCTGAGACTCAAATGCTAAGTCTTCTGACCATAAAGCCTGACTTTTGTCTAGGAAACCATCATGCATCAATACCAGGAATCTGAGCCCTGGACAATGAAGGAATTTCCCCAGGGTTATTTGCACAAGCTTGAATCATCTGGGATGTGTGAATGTGAGCAGGCAACTCTAGTCACTTTCCCACCCACCCATAATGGTCCACCCGAGCATCTGGCACAGGTGGACAGCATAGCTTTATGTGATCCCCGTCTCCCAATGCTAGCCACGCTGACACCTCTTTCCAGATGGCTGAGCTGAGCCCAGACTTCTTTGGAAATTCAACTTCTTGATTGTACCTTCGACTTTTCACCAAACAGTAAAACTATCAGATGGAAATTTCGCATTTGGTCAATGGCTGGCAATCATGATTGGAACAGCACACGCTAACAAGAGGAAGTAGCAAGAGGCCAAAAGTGAATCTAAAGGGAACAAAATGACCTCTAACCAACAAGAAAACACAGCCAAATCAACCGAGGAAATCAATGGGATGAAAATGGTCTGCTCAGGAAAATCAATAGGGTGCAAATCAGTTGCAGCCAAGTGCCGTAGCCTTGCACCTCACCCTGACCTCAGAGTTGAACCACATCATTCCTGCTTCCAAAGACACAAGATCTTCACTCCCATCTTGACCTCCTTCCCCCGGCATCTGCCTACTTACCCAAATATATCATTTAAAATTTGAAATGCCCTTACTCTTGTCACTACATGAAAATTTCCTTTCCTCCTAGATCCCAGGACCTCATCATTTTACATCTGGATTATTTCCAGTAACTGCCTCTGGGCCTGCCTCCATCTGTCCCTCGTATATCTGGCAGGCAAAGCTCAGAATATCCTGCCTCCTTGTCTCTCATTTCTCCCTTACACGAATGCTCTGCCTACCCAGCAGGTCTCCTGGAACTTAAAGATATTGTCCGAGCTGTTCCTTGGAATGCCTGTCCTCTTCTCCCTCTACAGGTACAGATCTTTCCCACCGTTTGGGGTTGAATAAAGGGCCCTCTTCTCTAATGGGCCTTCCAGGAACACCAGCAACCTCCAGATATCTCTTAGCACCGATAGAACTTTTCATCTGCAACCCTCACTTATACATTAACACATCCACAGTTACAATGCTGCAGGTGGGAGGCAGGGAGGCTGGGACAGGAGGATCACAGGTTTGAGGTTTGAGAATTGAGACCAGTCTATTGTCACTTAGTGAGACCCTGTTTAATATGTGAAACTCCTAGAGGAAGGCAGCACACAGTGGCATGTGCACTGGAATAAGGGGTCTTGGTTCCTAGCTAGACTTTGCTTCTAATTATTGTCAGTGCTTGGGTAAGTGATTGAGCCTTTCAGGGATTTATTCCATAAAACGAGATGGTATATTGGAACATCTCTAAGGTTTCTTTTCATTCTGACATCTGTTTCTAAGGCAAGGATTCTGTCTTCATAATATCCCCCATAACACTCAGCTATTTGCCTTCACTTTTCTTTACCCTCTTAAAGAGTGCCTTTCCTCATTTAATACATGGAATTAATAATAATATCTTCTTCATAGAATTTTTGAGAGGCTCAACTAAAATACTGCTTGTAAGATGCTTAGCACAGTCCTGGCACAAAGTAAGGGCTTAATGAATCTTTGTTATTATAATTAAGGAAGTAGAAGAAGTATATCAAGTATCTGTTGAATTAGTGTATAAAAAGAACCTTTTAAAAACTACTGATTGAGGCAACAAAAAAAGAAATCTCAAGTAACAGTTAATTGCTATTCAAATAATAAGGCATATTATCTTTGCTTAAAAACAGAAAGTATTTTCTTTTCCTTTCCATAATCTACAGATTCTTGTTTATAACTGCCCTCCACATCTGTGTTGAATGTAGAAGCTCAGAGCTGCTTTTGCTACTGGCCATGCTAGCCAGTGGGTTCTAGGGAGGCCAGGGAAGGATGTCCTTGCTCATCCAAGATGGTGCTCTGCAAAATCAGAGCCACTGCTTCTCCTGAATGCAAAGACCAAACGTTCCATTTAAAGAAGCTATAGTCACTTTAACCTGAGATAGTAAGATGGTATTGCTGAAGAGTAAGCCAAGGTGAAGGCTGCAGTGCAGAGGGCCCTGTTGCTGGCTGACATGGTGTCAAGATGTCTGTGAGCTCCCTAAGTAAGTCATTTTCCTTCTCAAAGCAAACCCACTTAGCATGCTTCTCTCAGAGACAGAAGGTAGACAAATATCACCCATTTGGTGCTCAGGTTACTCAGGGGAAATGTGCCCATGGGGATGAGATCAGACCCTGAGATAATGGTATAGAAGGAAGAGCAATGCTCACAACCAGTTGGAAAGTTTGGGGGAGGAACCATGACAAAGCCAAGCTATCCCAGGGACTAAAAGCAAGACAAGCTTGTCATAAGAAAGTACTCATGATGGAGACTGAGACAGGAGGATCACAGGTTTGAGGCCAGCATGTGGTAACTTAGCAAGACCTTGTTTCAAAATAAAAAGGGCTGGGGGTATAGGTCAGAGATAGAATGACCCTAGGTTTAATTCCCAGCACCACACATACATTTTTTTTTAAAAAGTACTCAAGAGAATGAGTTAAGCTACCTGGAACTGATTAGGAAGCCAGAATACATTGCATTCCAGAATACAAACACCCCAGACTAGATTTAGGGAGGATGACAATATCCTCTTTAGAAATACGTCCACTTATTAAGTCCATAGAAGAAAGAACTTCATACAATAAAAAAGATTGTCACTGCTTATGATTTCAGACTTTTAAAGTCTTGCTTCAAATTCCACCAAAAAATAAATAAATAAAAACCAACATGTTTCCTCTCCTTTGATAGAATTCCACTGAGGCTGAGAGGCACATATGAATGAAAGATGTACAGGGTGGTTTAAAAAGAAATAAACACTTTCAAAAATGCATTGATCAGTAACTAAGTTGTAGATAAACAAGTAGTCAAAACCAATCTGTAAAGGAACTGTCACATTAGTTCTATAATCTTACAAATGTTCAGAATGCAGCCCTCATTCCACAGGACACACATCAGTCCTGGAATCCAGCTCATTTCAAACCTTTGTGGGTTGATGTCTCTTAATGCAACTACCACGCCTGTGCCTTCTCTCCTCTTCTTAGGACCACAGAGAAGGTGGGACAAACATATGCTTCTTGAAGTCTCCCTTCAGAGGGAGAAAATGTGGTATCTGGTGATAAAGTTAACCACCACCCCATTGCTTTTAAATTACATTCTGTTTTTATAGAATATGTGGATAATATTGAACATATCAAGCACACACAAAAATTTGACCAAAATTATTTGGAGACAAGGCAGAGAATGCTGAAGTGCGTATAGCCTACCATGGTGAAATCTACAGTAGAACAGGTGGCATATGAAGCACATATTTAAATGGGGGGCTCCTCTGAAGCACAACCAGATATGGTATGACACATCCAAGTATGGGGACAACACAAAATGGGTAACATGCAGACACAACTCCTGGCACCCAGTCATAACCAGGATATGCCTTGACAACCAATACCAACACCCAGCCACCCAAGGACTATAACTATCAGCACCTAAGACAAAACACCATGGCTTTCTCCCACAGGGAGCCTCGCCAATCCGACAACATGGTTAACACTGACTTAGCCAACTACACTGGTAGCTGTCAGACAATTCCTCATTTTCTGTTCCAATGAACACCACCTTTGATCCTCTGAGTATGGTACGCTCTCAACAGTTAAGGTCAGCCTGAAGACCCAGATCTCACTCACAAATGACCCGGACCCAAGATTTCAACCCAGCCAGCTACACCTGCAGTAAATGGACTGCCCAACCTGCTTTCCAGCTTGTACTAGTTCTCTCTCTCTCTCTCTCTCTCTCTCTCTCTCTCTCTCTCTCTCTCTCTCTCTCCTCTCTGTCTTTCTCTGCCCTAAGATATCATAAGTTGTGTGAAGTGTTATATTTGTGTGAAATGTTAATGAATAAAGAACCTGCCTTGGTTACGACTGCAATAAATGTTCTTGAAATGACTAAGACTGTGTTTTGGTTGTTTCCACAACCTACGTCTGCTCCGAACAAATGGGAAAGTGAAGAAAATGTTATAGAGAAAGCTGCATTGCAGAAAAGTTATTAAATTTAGGGTCAAAAGAAATGAAACATGTCATTGCTCACCTCTTACGAATGATAAGACTTTACATAAGCTCTTACTCTTTGAAGCCTCAGTTTCATCACCTACAAAATTGAGAAATAGTAAAGTGTTCCTTGTGGGATCAAAATATTGGTATTTCTTTTCCATTTGGGATTTCAGGGAACAGCATATAAAGAAAAACCAGTGATAGACTCAGAATCCTGATATTTAGCAGATCTTGTAACCTGTTTTGAAGCTGTGTTGTTCATTTTAGTATTTTCTAGTCTCAGGGTATCCTATATGGTCCTGGGCATAAAATAGTCAATTCCTGAGTCCTTGAGTCAGGAAGGCCCTGCATTGAGAATCCAAAACAGAACTTCTGGCATGGAAGGTAGGACTGAACAAATGGGTGTTCATGTCTTTTTACCTGCCCTGGATATTAAGGTACAGGGACAAGAATTCATTTTATTTTCACAGAATGACTCCTAAGGTAGCCTACTCTCCTGAATGCTTATCACACACCAAAAGGCAGAAGTTAATTACATAGGTTAGTCCTGCTTCTATAACAGAGTTACCACATGTACCACATGCACTTCTATAATAGAGTTGCCACAGGTGCCTCCATGTATGCGCATGCGAGCGTGCGTGCACACACACACACATACACACACACACACACCACAGGAAGCATATCAACCACAATAAAAATGCCCTGGGTCTGGAAGGCCACTGACTCTCCACAGGAGAGAAAGCCCAGGTAACATTCTCAACTCTCGTCCCTAATTTATGCCTGTGGGACTTCCCTTTCTGATCAATAATGATGGTCTCTGAATCTACATCAAAAGTGGTTTCAGCAAGCCTCGTGCGCCTCCCCTCTACTCAGTGTCCAGTTCCCATGTTGTGGGAGGCTGCCATCCAAGGGACCAATTAGTGTCAACTTGATGTTGACACTTGCCTGGTGAGTCCTGCATCCAGACACATCTTTCTAATGAAGCTCTGAACTATTTAATTAGGAGCCGCTCTGACAATTCTGTCCTTGTCACATCAGCAATAGATTGGAACACAAAGGAGAAGATTTTCACTGAACACATGCCAGGGCATTTGCTCTGTAAATTGAGAGAGTAAGATGCATTCACCTTGCTAATGTATGGAAATAAGAGATAATGCACTTTCTCACCTATCCAGGAGGAAGGTACAAAGACACAGCTATGCATTAAACAAAGGCCTTTTTTCTCCCCATCCAAGTATCAGTTTGCTCATCATCTTCTTTTGAGACATATTTGTGTTATCTTTAAGGATATAGTCTTTAGAGTCAGAGGAAACTTCAGTTTGAATTTCTGGCTCTGCCTTTGTTAATTGCCTAACCTTGTGCTAGATTCATAACTTCTTTGAGCCTCAGGTTCCTCACCTCTTAAATGGAAATAATAATGCCTACCTCTGAGGTTGTTGTAATGATTAAAACAAACAAAATGAATATAATGCACATTGCCTAAACACACTAAGCACTCAATAAAGGATTCTTATTATTACTATTATATCTCAATGTTCTGTGTTCTAAATTAAAAAATAACTCCACACTGTGATAAATACAACATTGTCTTCTATTTGCCTCTCGTTTCTCATTTCAGCCTCGTTTCCAACATAGTTCCGTACCAATCCTTATATAATGTAGATTTCACCCACCTCATCACCCCAATTGTCCTCCATAAATTCCAGTCCATAGATTATTTTCAAAAAGCGTGGCTCCCAAGTCTGAACACCAAGCTCAGCTTATTACATAGTACAATGGGATTTTTATTTCCTTTAAACTGGATATCTTGCTCACAAATTCAGTCCTAAATCCCATTAACTTTTCAGCAACCATTCCACACAGGGATAGAAAAGGGCCCTTCTAGCCCAAGGGCCCTGAAAAAGGTGATTTATTTGGAAGAAACCACCTAACTTCACCCACTTAAGTTCTTCTTAAATGAAGAAGAAATGAGATCTTGAATTATATGATTCATTTGTGATTATTACATTCTTTGAAAAGGTTAACATGCTTATCACAAAATATAAAACAGTAATATGCATTTTTACTGCTAAAATTTTGGAAGGAAGATTTGGAAATTTTGGAAGGCCACCATTCTGCTAGAATCTTGGGAGACAAGCAAAGTATCAGGATGAAGCCTACCAGTCAAAGAGAAGGGAGATAAAGAGTAAGAATGGTCCATAATTTCACTGATTTATCCTTTCCAGTTCAAGAGAAAATGTAAGTATTTTCAAAATGCAAAATTGCCTTTAAGAAAGTAAACATGAGAGATATCTTTTTCTAAAGATAATCTTTTTAAACATTGTCCTTTCAGCCTTTAAGCTACCACCTCCTGCCTGAAGATGCCCAACCAGGACACTTTGTCCATCAACAGAGAAGGAAGTTCCAGCACAGAATACCACAATTACTGCCTGTAACAATTGCACAAGAAAAAAAGATTCACTTAGTTTCCTACTCTTCATTCAATTTGCATCCCAAGTCAATAATACCACTTTCAGAAATCTGGAATGGATTTCTACACTCCATGCCATCCTTATATGTGGGCAGCATATTGTAGCTAGAACATCTGCAAAGCTGGTACATCCCTATACAACTGAGCAGAGAAAGGAGGAGGAGGAGTGCCTTCACTGGGGTGAGTTTAAGAACAACATGGCAAAAACAGATCAGGTTCCGAACAATGACAAGGATCTACAAGCAAAGAAGCATTTTCACTGATAATGGAGGAGATAAGTAACAGCTCTTTAACTCTCTCATCCAAAGGCATAAACCAAGAAAGAGGGTAAAACTACTTGCCCTCTCAACATGACCACTGAACCAGAAATACAGAGATCCAAGTGCTCTAAGCAAGGGACTGTCTTTGGTATATATAGTGGGCAGACAGAGAATGAATGATATATATAGAGAGACATGGAGCCTAAGGGATTCAGAGAGATAAATGAGACAGAAGATATGATACAGGTAAAATAAAGAAGAGAAAAAGATAAGCACACAGAAATGCAAGAGACTCAAAGTGAGGCGGAGAGACAAGTATCAAAGAGAAAATAAATAGCAAAATGAAGGGCAGAGAAGGCATTTGGTGGGCAGACCAAAAAAACAAACATGAAAGGAAAAACAATAAGAACCAAAATGAAGGGAAAAACAGAAATTAATTAAAGAGTGCTGGGTGGGTGGCAGAGATACTGAGAACCTGATGGAGCACTGATGTCTTGTTCTTCATGCAGTACTCAGGGGACACAGCAATGGCAAAATACTAACCAAAGTTGTCAGGTGTGGTGGCACATGCCTGTTATGGCTGAGTACGTGATCACAAGCTCAAGGAGAGCCTCAACAATGAGCAAGACTCTCAGCAACCTAGCAAGACCCTGTTTCAAAAATAAAAACATAAGAAGGGCTGGGGGTGTAGCTTGGAGATAGAATGCCCCTGAGTTCAATCCCCAGCACCACAAAAAGAAAGTTACCAATATTTTTTTTCCAAAAAGGTAAAATTTGGAGTCAGGCAGATCCTGATTCTAATTCTTGGACAAGACAGTCAATCTCTTAGGTCTTACTCTGTACATCTGCAAAATGGGTCTAATAATCTGCTTCACTAGAGTGTTGTGACAACTAAATATGATAAAACATAAAATCTGATCATAACACCTGATACAAAATGGATTCTCATGTTACTTTTCCCTCTTTCCCCAAATTAGGCATTCTACACTAACCTTCTTAGTCAATAATAATTCTTTGTGTTGCGTCCCCCACTCTCTCACATGCCCTGGCTTTCAGTCGTGAACTCTGAAGGGCAGAATCTGTGTCTGGTTCCCCAAGGAATCCTCAGTGCCTTCCACAGTGCTGACACAAGGCCAGTATTCAATAATTAAACAGAAAAGTAAACATCAGTGGAATGAATGAATAAATGAATGAATGAATAGGTGGTTACATGAATGAATGAACAAACAAACAAGTAAACCAATGAGAACAACAATCTTCCTTTTCGGAGAGTTTATTTACTACGATAGTTAAAATTGAGAGCAGAAAACAAAATCTACTCCAGGCAGTCCAAGGAGGTAGCTTCATTACGGGTGTTAGGGGCTTAGAAAACTTTTGGGAGCTGGGCATGATGTCACACACTTGTAATGTCAGCTATTCAGAAGGCTGAGACAGGAGGATCACAAGTTCAAGGCCAGCCTAGGGAACTTAACAAGACCCTGACTCAAAAATAAAATTAGGTCTGGGAATATAGCTCAGAGGTAGAACACCTCTGAGTCTGATCCCCAGAACCACAAGAAGAGAAAAAAATACATTGAAATTTAAAGTAAAATGAACTGTAATTCATAAATAAACGATATTAATTCAGACAAAGATTAATGACTCAAATATACATATAATTTGGGCCAGGGATATAGATAAGTGGTAGAGCGCTTGTCTAACATGCATAAGACCCTGGGTTCAATCCCAGAATCATGCAAAAAAGAAAAAAAGAAAAAAAAATTACATTGGAAGGACTGGTGGAACCATCAAAGAGCTGCCATTCAATTACAGATTTCAAGGTCACCCTAATTTGATTCCCTAAAAAGAAGGATTGTTTTCCTTTTATTCCTTCATTCAACAAATGATTATTTGTCCATTTAGTTATCCACAGATCAGGAACAGGAAACTACTGCTTTGGCCAGGGCTACAACTTGCCTTGATACCCAGAAAGCTGGTGACTAGACAGGATCCTGGTCCCATTACCCCTCTCTTCCAACACTCACTTGTCATGACCTAGCTTTGCCATCAATAGCTAAAGGGAAATGACATTTGCCTCCTTTCTTGGCCCAAGTACACCTAATCAGTAAGGGGAAAAAATACATCCATGAGTCTGAGACACAGAGTTTTTATAGCTTTCTAGCATACCAAACTAGAAAGAGGTTAGAATTAAAGTTGAAAAGCTGGGCATGGTGGTGCAAGTCTGTAATCCCATTACTTGGGAGGCTAAGATAGGAGAATCACAGGTTCAAGGCCAACCTTAGCAACTTATTGAGAACCTCAGCAACTTAACAAAATCCTATTTCAAAATTAAAAAAACAGTAAAAATAAAGGGCCGGGGGGTGTGGCTAAGAAGAAGAATGCCCCTGGTTTCAATCCCCAGTACCAAAAAAAAAAGAAAGTAAGAAAGCTGAAAGAGCCAATCTGTGTGGCATAGTTCTTACAATCTAATGCTTCAGTCATGAGAAAGGATGAAGCAAAAGAAGAAACAAAATGGGTTAAGAGATAAACATATCTACTCCATACCCATATTCTTGACTCTATAGGATTTTTCCCATTTCAAATACTGAGTCTATAATCAGACCTTGCATACCTTTTGGAGCTTATAAAACTTGCTCATATCAGATACATAAGAACTGGGGCAGGTAGGAGGACTGGTTCCAGGTAGGTGGATGAGCATGCAGAAAAGCAGAAAGAAACACAGACCATTTCAAGAAGTGGAAGAAGGCCGGTTTGGCTGAGCCCCAAGCATGAATGGGGAGTGCAGTGAGATGAGACCACAAAAGGAGGCCATGGCTACATCAGCAGGTCCTTGTATACATGCCAGGCCCCTGGGGGTGCTCTTAATCCCCTCACCCAGAGCCTAGTGTTCTCAGAGTTCCCCGAGCTTGCATGTGACTCAGCTTTGCACACTTTCCTCATGCATCACTAAAACCTCTGTCACCCTCCTTCCTCCCCTCTTGGCCTAACACAAATCTCCCCTCCTGGTCTAACCTGCAGCAACATGGTTCTCAAGCCCTTTCCTTTCTGCCATCAGCTCTGCCTCCTTGGCTCTGTGGCTTTTTCCCTATGAGGGATCTTGCTACTTTTTTTTCTTCTTGGTTCAAATTTATTCTCAGATCCTCCCTTGATGATATGTAAATACCTTCTAAGGACATTGGAAAAGAAAGCAAGGTCTCTCTGCTCTGACTTACAGCAAGGAATCCCCAACTGGGGTCTCCAGGAATATATTTTTAGAGGAGACATTTATAGATTGGTATTCCTGGAGCTCCTTAAACCTGCTATGTAAGCATTTGTTTTTTTGTTTTGTTTTTTACCAAACTAAATTTTTCTACCTCTTAGTAGAAATATATAAGAGAAACTATCCTCACAGGCCCACTCAGTAGATCAGTAAAGTGGGAACAATTTTGTCCCCAGAAAACTGAGAATAATGTTCAGAGACATTTTTGGGTTTCACACTAGTGTGGAATGGTGATGCTACTGGCAGCTAGTAAACAGAGGCCAGAGATGCTGTTAACATCCCAAACATCCTACAATGCACAAGAGAGATCCACAACAAAGGATCATGAAGCCCAAAATATTCATAGTTCCCAGGTTGTTAACCTTTGGGGGAAAACAATAACAACAACAAAAAAAACCCTTTCAACTTGGAATTGACAGTTCAAGGTCTATATCCCTCATCCTTGATTAATATTATTCAGCTGCTAACCACCTCCACAGTGCACTCACATAATTACTGCATGTATTTGTATATATTTTTTCTGATTACAGGTTCATCTTTCTTATCTCGCCAACCTAGATATTTAAAGTCTTCAAGGAAATGAAGCATCCTTCATGTATACTTAGTAACCGAATAAAGTCTGGTTAAGCAATTGGCATCCAGCAGTCTTACTCTGAGTTGACAGAGATTATTTAGATTGCTACGAAGTACTAAGTTTCTTTTGTGTTCCTACAACAGACTACCAGAGACTGGGTGATTTATAAAGGAATTTATTTCTCAAAGTTCTAGAAGCTATTATAAAAGAATTTATTTCTCAAAGTTCTAGAAGCTAGGAAGTCCAAGATCAAGGGGCTACATCTGGGGAAGACCTTCTTACTGTGTCATAACATGATAGAAGACAACACATGGCACGAGAGAGGAAGCATTCAAACTCAGGTCTCTCTTCCTCTTCTTTTAAAGCCACTAATCCCATGATGGGGCCCTTCATGACCTCATCTGCAATGACTTGGCTATTAAGTACCCCAAAGGCTCATGTGTTGCGGGTTTGGTCACCAATGCAGCAGTGTTCAGACCTGGAGTTGTGAGGAAGCAATTGACTCACAAGGGCTCTGATCTTATCAGTGGATTCATCTATTTATGGATCACAATGAAATGGACTATTGGAAGGTGGTGGAATCTGTAGGAGATGAGGCCTAGTTGAGGGAAATAGGTCACTGGGAGTGTGCACTGGAAGGGTATATCTTGTCTCCAGCCATTCTCTCTCTCCTTTTCCTGCTTCCTGACTGCCATGAGATAAGCAACTTTCCTCTGCCATGCTCTTCCATCATGATATTTCTGGCTTACAATAAGACTAAGATCAATGGAACTACATGATCATGGACTGAAATCTCTGAATCATGGTCCAAAATAAATCATTCTTTCTATTTAAATTGTTTTTCTCAGGTATTTTGTCACAGTGACAGAAAGCTGACACATCATCTAATCCTAATTACTTCCCAAAGGCTCTACCTCCAAATATCATCAACATATAAATGTGGGGATTAAATTTCCAGCACACAAACCTTTGGGGCACACATCCAGACTACAGTAGTCTCTCTTTTGCCTCACACATTCTCTTTATACAGGGGATGCTACTGCTGAAGCGGACCCCAGAACTGCCCTGTGGAAAGTGAAACATAGATGTTGAAGAGTCAAGATAGAATTGAACATGCTGTGGTGATAACAATCCTAAAATCCAAGTGGCTTTAAAACCACAAGATTATATTTCTCATCCACATTGCATCTTCATTGCAAACAAATAGGAGGTTTTGCTCCTGCTAGTCATTCAGTGACCCACAATGGGTTGATACTTTGCCATCTCATGATGGGACTTAAGAGTTCATTTCAGGAGAGAAAGAGATGCCAAATAATCAGGCCTCAGCCCAACATTGATACAAATCATGGCTGCATGTGACTCATAGTCCAGAAGTAGTCATATACCCCATCTAGACTAGAAATAACAGCAAGTATGATTAAGGGTTATAGAAGAACAATTAGCATATTATCTGAGTGTGACTTCCAGTGCCACTACTTACAATTTGGGTAAGTTATTTAGTTTCTCTAAGCTTCCATTTCTTCATCTATAAAATCTGTAAAATGGCAATAATATTTATTTCATAGAGTACAAACATTAAATGAAATCTTTTGTATATAATCCATGGCATGCTTCAGATATATAGTATAGGCCCAATAAATAAAAAACTGCTATTGTTACACCAATGATGATGATAATGTTGTTTGTTTTGGGGTTTGGGGTTTTTTTTTTATTATTGTTGTTGTTCTTGGGCCACCAGTATGCATATGTCTAAGAGATCATAAGACAAAATGGACCCAAGTAGAGACTTCTCCCCAGCTGAATTTTTAATCCATATGGTATCATAGGGATTTACAAAATTTTCTACTGTATCCCTAACAATAAATAGGGTTTACTCTTTGCTTATTCACCCAAAATCATTTTTTAATAACTTATTAACTGAATTTTCCTCCCCTCACCATATTCACACTTTGAAGCTCTAACCCCTAATGTGATGGTATCTGGAGATGAGGCCTTTCAGAAGCTATGTAAGGTTAAATGTGGCCATAAGGGTAGGGCTCTAATATAATACAGCTGGTGTCCTCATAAGACGAGATACCAGGAGTGTGTGTATTCCAAGCATCATAAAGCTTAAACAGAAAGATGAATAAGATCTCACTCTTGTTCTTAAAGAGTTCCCAGCCAGGGGTCGAAGGAAAGTCTAGAGGAACTCCAGGACAGCACCTACCAGACTGGGGAGAAAAGATTCAGGTCACAAAAGGTTTCAGAGAAGAAATGGTGACTTTTCTTCCAATGAAAGTTATCAGGGAAGGGGGGAGTTTGGACAAGGGAGAACAACCCAGGCAAGGAAGGGATTTGCAGAGGTATAGACAGAGTTCAGGACATTCTGTAATTTAGCAAGGCCAGAGAACTGAGTGGAGGGGAAGGGGATGAAGATGGGACTGAAGGGGCCTTCGACACAAAAGAAGAAGTTTAAGCAGGTCAGTGACATGGTCAAATTTGTTTTTAAAAGAATCTGTTTAAGTAGAGATATTGACCTTCTAGAACTACCATAGCAAAATAACTACAGACTGGGTGGCTTACACAACAGAATTTTATTTCCTCATGGTTTGAGAGGCTGGGAGACCAAAATCAAAGCAGTAGCAAGATCCAAGGTCCCTCTCCTTGAGTTGCAGATGGCTGCCTCCTCTCTGCGTCTTCACACAGTCTTCCCACTGTGTATACACATTCCTGATGTCTCTTCTTATAACAATGCCAGTCATATTGTATGAGGGCCCTACCCTTATGATCACATTTAATCTTATATAGCTCCTGAAAGGCTCCATCTCTATATACAGTCACATTAGGAGTTACAGCTTCAAAGTGTGAATTTGATGAGGGAGGAGAATTCAGTCCATAACAGTGGGCCAGCTTCCAGTTTGGTGGCAGGCAAGCTGGAGAGGACAAAGCTGCCACAACCCAAGCAAAATGTTCTGTGACTTGTACTGTAGAAATAAAGATGGTGAGGAAAGGAAGAATCTGAAGAATTAAAAGCTGGCAGGATTGATGAGACACAGTAACTGGTCAGATGGTGGTGTGACTTGGGCAACTGCATAGGGAATAATGATACTGTTCTTTGAGAGGAGGTTGCAAGGACAGCTGTATGCAGAGGAATCATGAAGAGTTCACTTGTTAACTGTTGATTTTGAGATTCAATGGGGACATAACAGTAGAGAAATTGAGCATATAGTCAGTATGGAATGGAATCTAGGCTGGAAATACAGATTTGGGGATTATCAGCATGGATAGGAGCTACCTAAGGACATGAGAGTGGATTAATTCACCCACAGAAAGAAAGTAGATTGAAAAGAAGAAGTGGCCCAAATCCAGACCTCAGAAAATGCCATTTAAAAAGTGGGTGGACACAAAAGCACAAGCAACTCAAAGGAAGATCAATACATGGGATTGCATTCAACTGAAGAGCTTCTGTACAGCAAAGGAAACTATCAAGAACCTCAACAGAGAGCCCACAGAGTGGGAGAAAATTTTTGCCAGCTACTCTTCTGATAGAGAACTAATATCTAAAAGATACAGAGAACTCAAGAAACTCACAGCTAAGAAAACAAATAACCCAATAAAAAAATGGGCAAAGGATCTAAATAGACACTTCACAAAAGAAATACAAATGGTCAACAAATGTATGAGGAAATGTTCAACATCATTAGCAATCAGAGAGATTCAAATCAAAACTACTTTGAGGTTTCACCTAACCCCAATTAGAAAGGCAATCATCAAGAACATAAACAGCAACAAATGCTGGCATGGGTGTGGAGAAGTGGGAACCCTAATACACTGTTGGAGGGATTGTGAATTAGTGCAACCATTTTGGAAAACAGTATGGAGGATCCTCAGACGAATGGAAATGAATCTACCATATGATCCAGCAATACCACTTCTGTGTATCTACTCAAAAGAATGGAAACCAAACTATCAGACTGATGCATGTATATCTATGTTTATTGCTGCACAATTCACAATTGCCAAACTATGGAAACAGCCAAGATGTCCATCAGCAGATGAATGGATTACAAAACTATGGGTTATGCACACAATGGAATTTTACTCATCCATAAAGAAGAACAAAATCATGTCATTTGCAGGGAAATAGATGGAACTGGAAAACATTATGTTAAGTGAGGTTAGTCAGTCACAAAATATAAAAAATCGTATGTTCTCCCTAATATGCGGATGCTAGGGAGAAAATGGGGCATAAGAGGGACTCCAGATGAAGAAGGGGAAACCTTAGATGAGCAAAGAAGTTGACTTAACTGAAGGTGATGTGGGATGGGGGAACACCCTAATGCACATGATGTACTTTCACAAACATATCAAAGTCAATCACTAAACTGAACCTGAGAAGGAGGGAAGGTGAGGGAGTGGGGCGGGAATTGGAGAAGGGTTAAATGAGAAATGTGTGCATGTATGCCTTTACCAGCTTGTACCTAACAAAGATGTATGATTTCAATGCACCAATTAAAAAAATAAAAATAAAAATGGTGGACAAAAAGTGACTAGTGAAGGTACTTGAAGAAAATACCCAAAATAAAGAACATTTGAAGTCACTATAGACAGCAGCAGAGGAGAGATTTCAGGAAAGGCCTAGTCAGCAAGGTCAAATGACACCAGAACATTAACAATGTGGATTTAAAAGTGAATGAAGCCTGCACCCATAAGGAATCCTCATGGGAACAGTGGTAGCACAGCAGAAGGGACCAAAGACCCACTGGGGAGTTGCAGCAAGAGATGAGGAAGAGGAGACACTGAGTGAAACAGTGCTTCCAATTTGCTGACTGGGAAGGAAAGAGTGGAAACTAAAGGGAAATTCACAAGCAAATTAGTGATTTGGTTTCGTTCTGGTGAAAGACTTAAATACATTTATATGCTGAGTAACACATGCCAGTTAACATGTAGATTAAAAATGATAGAGTATAGAAAATGGGTGGCCTAAGAATCCCAAAAAATCAGCCATTCAGTGTCCAGTCCATAATCTGACCTACTGCATGGACAGATTATATCATGCAAAGGTCAAAACAGAAAATCAGAATAACCAGACTCCTACCTCTCCCCCCCCCGTCCACACAAGTCTGGGACTAAAATTTTTATGTCATTACTTGTGCTTTACTAAAAGCCTTATCTTGTACAGACATCTCCCCATCCTTCAGGACAAACACATTTTCAAGATCAGGCTATCATTATCTGGACATTAGGGACTTAGTGCCATCAGTGCCTAGAACCCAGTAGTTTCAATAAATAGTCACCAAATAAATAATTCTAGGGGCAGTGCCATAGACCATTTAGTGCCCACCTAGAGCCTCCCTTGGACATCAGAGAATATACCATATGATAGTCAGATAAAAAGAAAAGGCAGACACACTTGCAGGGAAACTCTCTAGGAAAGATTCATTATTCATTCCACAAACATTTGCTGAGCGTATGGTGCTGCCTTCAGCAGTAGAACAGATGGCCCAAGGCAACTGATACATGAAGCCTCCTCTAAGCTGGAGGATTCCCTACTCCCCGCAAATGACAAATCAGTGTCTTCTACATGCACCCATCTGCCGTGATCAGGAGCCCAAATATTCTCTCTGAATCCTTAGCACGGGGAAGCAGATCACTACCAATTTTTCTTTCTGTCAACAGGAGCTGAGGAATAATTATGCTCAATTGACATAAGCAGTTCCAATTGCCTTCAGAATTTGGCCTAAAGCCCAATTATATTTTTCTAGTTGTGCCACAGTACATGAAAAGTACAATTTGTCTCATTGCTTTTTCTTACTTTTTAGAATATTCAAAAAAATTTGGCTCGATGAAACCAGCCAAGCATGTTTTTTAAGAATAATTTTGAGCACGCTCCATAGCCAACTTATTATGATATATATTCTAAGACAAATTCAGTTGGAAGAACCAAGATATATTATTTTTAAATTATATGCACATGAGTAAAGTATATTGCATACAAATAATTTTAGAATGCTGTTGCTAGGTTGAATATAAATCAAGGTTATAAATATGTTCATGCACACACACACACACACACACCACACACACACACACACCAGGTCCCAAATTTTCCAATGAGCTGTTTTGTAAAAATTATTTTGTAAGCTGGCTGTTTGAAATTTGGACTGCATGTTTCCAGAAATCATGCATAAATGGTGGGCAGATTCCCAGGGTTATCTCCAAACACCAAGTTAACCTATAATTCAAATGAGCTAAGTAGAACTGGTCTGGTTCCCAGGGATAGTAGAATATATTTTCAGAAGGGAAGAGAAAGAGGAGAATAAAGGAACAAAGGATAGAGAAAATTCAGCTTCAGCTACAACCTGTTAGTGAGAGGTAATCTTTGCATTCTCCCCTTTCCACGACCCCCACTGGTGCCCTACATCTTATGTTCTAGAATCCTCCCCACAAGTCCAGACTTCCATGAGCCGACTGTGCTTATTCACTATCCATAAATAAAACCCACACTCCCTCAGAAACACAAATATTACTTCATGAATAGACCATCCCCCTGTGTGGTCAGAGCAGATCCTGCTCAAAAGCAGGTCCCAGTCTGGAACACACTGGTGAGACCCAGACCAATGGAGACTTTGTTTGGATCCTTCAGTACCATCTTGCTCAGTTTTCTTTCCTCTTTTTCCAAACTGATTTAGTTGCTAACATTCTAAAATCAAGAGTAAAGTAGATATCACAAGTATGCACCGACATCCACTTCTCTACTTCTGGGCATACTTCCCAGTCCCTTAGCAGTAGGTAGGGCCAGATGCCTGCTTCTGGCCAACAAACTGTGAGCAGAAATGACATGTGTCTTTGACACTGAGGCAGGGGAAAACTCCTGTGTGTGAGAATTCAGTCTTTGTGTTTCCTGGTATGCTTGTTTCTCAGGGCTGCTATAATAGAGTACCACAAAGTGAGGTGCTTAAGTGACAGAACTTACTGTCTCACAGTTGTGGAGGCTAGAAGCTTGAGATTGGGGTGTTGGTCAAAGAGCCATGCTTCCTCTGAAGGTTCTAGGAAAAGTCCTGTTCCAGGCCTCTGCCCTGACTCACTTGGTAGTTCCTTGGCTAATAGCAGCATAACTCCAGTTTTCAAACGGCATTCTCCCTGTGGTGTGTTCTCTCTCTCTGTCTAAAAGTTCCCCATTTTGTAAGGTCAGCAGTAATATTGGAGTAGAGCCTTGCTATGGTTTTGACATGATTTAAGTGAGTCTCCCAAGGTTCATGTGTTGAAATATAATCCCCATTGTGAGGTATTAAAAGGGTAGAAACTTCATCTGACTATGGCATTTAGAGGTGAGGTCTTTAGGGGTTAATTAGGATTAAACACACAAAAGTGGAGTCCCCATGATTGGATCTTTGTGGCTTTCTAATAAGAGGGAGAGACCAGAAGACATACATGCATATTCCCTTTTTCTTGCTCTGTGTTATGATTCAGATGTGAAGTATCCCCCAAAGATTCAGGTGTTGAAGGTTTGATACCCAAAAAAGCAATGTTCAGAAATGGGGCTTTGGTAAGTGATTGGATCACGAAGGCTCCGACCTCATCAGTTTATTAATGCATTGATAGCTGAATGGGCTACTACTGGGAGGCCATGGAAATTGTATGCAGTGCCCCAGGAAAGACCCTATCTCTAAGTAGAATCACATTGTGAGGTACTTGGAGTTAAGTCTCAAATATGTCTTTTTGGGGTGATATAATTCAGTCCACAACACTTGGCTACTGAGAACATGGAGACCTGATGTTAAGATGGTGGAACCTGGATGGCTGAGTTTATACACAGAGAACTGCTCAGAAGAGTTGCCCAGGCCCCATGAATGCTTTGTATGAGAGAGAAATGAACTTTTATAAGCCACTGGGATTTAGAGAGATATTTGCTATTGCAGCATAGCCTAGCCGAACTACATAGCAATATAAAATATTTTCTGTAAAAATTTGAATTTATTATTTGGATGATATAGCCAGAGGAACTTGCATCTCTGTGTAGTGACCATCACAGGTCACTGAAGAGCACAGTTTCCCTTGGACTGAACCAAAAACCGTGCCCCAGTTACCAGTTCCCTACTACTCCCTATCATTGCCTTCTTATTATTGTATCAATTACTCTTTTCCATTGTGTTTCTGCTCCCATTTTTCTTCCTCTTACCCTCCTTCAATTGTTTATATTACCTGCCTAGACGCTTTGAGCTCGTAAGACTGTCAATTCTGCTCTAAACCGGTCCTATTATTCATAGTTGCTTCCTCCCCTTTCTGAACATATAATTTTTGCGTGTGCTCTCAATAGTTCCCTAGGTAGCTAAAGGTTATAATGGAAGAGTCTTTTCTAGCTTACTGTTCATAATTACTTGTTTTTACTGCTCACTTTTAATAAAGAGACATAAATATACTTCAGGTACAATTTCAAATATATAAAAATCATAATATCATAAATAGAACTTTATATCTATTTTTTAAATATTTTATATAATTCTAACAGGTATTAGAAGAAGAATTTCATCATGTCTCTATCAATGAAAATAAAAAATGGTAGCATCTTCCACCCCAAAAAGGATCTACTTCCTAATCCCCAGAACCTGTCAATATTATCCAATAAAAGACTGAATGTTACTTTCTCTGGAAAAAAGGGGTCTTTGTAGATATAATTAAGGATTTTGATGAGATGATCTTGAGTTATTTGGGTGGGCCCTATGACCCAGAAGAGAAGACACAGAGGCGAAAAAAAGAACATGTAAAAATGGACTCAGAAATTAGCATTATGCCTCCACAAGCCAGGCAGTACCTGGAGCCATCAGAAAGCTAGAAGAGACAAGGAAAGAGTCTCCCCTACGACCCTCAAAGGAAGCACAACCCTGCTGAAACCTTGATTTTGGATTTATGGCCTCCAGAACTGTGAGAGAATACATTTCTGTTGTTTAAGCTACTAAGTGTGTGCTTACAGCACTGCAAGAACCTTATATTCCGAGTATCATAAAAACCTATAAATCCGCCCTATATATGAGCCTTACTGCATTACAATTCCAATTCAGGGAGGAAAATTGGAAATAAGGTCAAGTTGAAGGAAGCAGTGAGAGTGGGATGTGGTTCAGGGATGGAGTGATACCCAGGAATTCTAAAAATCAACTTCTACCTTGGCTAGTCCAAGTCTCAAATTCTCTCATTCATTCATCAGCACTAAAGACAGTCTGGTTATGGATATTTAGCTTCTTGTCCTCAGCCCCAGAATGCATAGGAAATTGCCAATTACAGTTCTTTCAGTTCTCTCAGAACTTTTAGTAATAAACATTTTCATCTCATAATATTCTGAGGCAATGCCGGTTTGGGGAGATAAGCCTGATGCTCCTAAGAACCTATCCCAGTTTAATCAAAATTCTAAGAAATATCTTTAATATTTTTCTCAGGGTAAAAGTAATAAATATGCATAAAATTCAAACAATAGGTAAGTGAATAAAATAGAAAATGAAAATCACCATAACAAGAGTAGGGATTGTGATAAAGTAAAGATCGAGGGTAACTGTTGCACACCTTATTGCTGATAAGGACCAGTGATTTTATGATTTTGCAAGATCAATTTGTGTAGCTGTGACATGACAAAATATGTGCATCAAAATGACTTAGCTAAGATAAACTTATGATCAAGTCAGCCAAGTCAAAGCACCCTCCGATTTTACCCAGGGAATTGTCCACTGTCCCTGACCTTTCGATGCCCAGAAAGTCCCTTAAAAGGTTCGCAGAAACTCTGGAGACATCTTTGGTCACAGTTTGAAAAATGTTGCGTGAAATATTCTTAAAGTGCCTCTCAGATATAACATTCAGTAAAAATGTGTGAATGTGTCTAATAGATAGCCATAAAATAACAATACAACAGAAAGGCATTAGAATGAATACTCATAAACCAGTTAATGCCCGTCAGCAATCAAGAAACCAGTAGCTTCTGCCTCTATTGATACTTATGGTTGCAACTTAATGATGTTTTTACTTAACTGATGGCAGCTGTCTCCATGAAAAGCTATTAGCACATTAGATCTTTATTGAAACTGGCAAAGTAATAATTAATGTTTGTGACTTCTCTTTTGTTCACAAGGTTAATTGTTGTTTAATAATATTCTTGTGTTAAAAGCTTCCAAGTAATTATACATGCAAACCACTGGACTAAAAACACAATTCTTAAAAATCCACTAATGTACAAGTTGTTGCTAGACCTGAGACATAAAAGTGGTAAAGTACTGGGTAATATGAGGTAATATGACGATTGCCCAGCATTTTGTATCATTTTAATTTTTCACTTATGTCAAGGAATACTTATTAACAAAGTACTAATCTAGAAACCCTGGGAGATGCAAAATTTCTAAGATACCACTTCTGTCCTTGGGAGACATCCAACATTTCTGAGGATACTATAAACATGTAAGTGAATTACTAAATGAACTGTATTTGAAGGATACCAAGACACATTACTCTAGCTTGATTATAATATAAACTCTTTTGGCTTTGGTTTGCTATAATTTTTTAAAGGCTCTGCCATTTGTTTAGGCCACTATTAATTGGTTACTTTGCTATTTGTTACCAAATACACCCTAAATTACCTGGCTGAGGTTATTTATGCATGACTGTGGGGAAAGATCCCCAGAGAGAAGGCGGTAGCCCCGCCCGACAGAAAGGAAAAAAAGGCATCAAAGATGCCGCAGAGGGGAAGTGGCGAGGGTAGAGGCCTAAGAGTGTTTACCAGAGACCAGGATTGGACGAGGATGCCTCCTCAGCATAATCAGGCCATTGATAGGTCCCTGGTAGTGTGATCAGCGCGTGATCAGCTTTTGGACTGGGCCAAAGAGGCATGACCAAGATGACATTTACCCTGATTGGCCCTGCAAGGAGACACTCCTCTTGCTCTGCTCTATATAACACTTTGCCCCTCGTGTAATAAACGGATGAGTCCTCTGATGCTCAGTCCTCGCAGTGTGTTCATTGCGTCGCAATCTTCCTTTTCTGCGGGGAACCCCCTTTTTGGGGTAGCTGCTCCAGGGAGATCCGGGTAGGGGCCCCCTTCATCGGGAGGACCCCACACATGACTTCTTTCAGAGTGGGACAAGACCATAGAGATAATTGATTTTAATCCCTCTATCCTACCAAAGAGGAGGGTAGAGCCCAGACAGAGGAAGGGGTTGACCCAAATCACAAGTCTACAGCAAAGCTCAGACCAGGTCTCAGGTCACCCCATTTCTCACTTCTTTGAGGCCTTAGAAGATGGTTTCAGTTGCACTAGTACTATCCTTTACAGTTTGCCCAATTCAGACACAATACTTTAAATCCCAACACAAATCAGAAACATAATATAAACAGAAAGGAAAAGATGATGATGATAATGTCAGTGGAGGGGGCAATAAAGAAGGAAAAGAAGGAGGAGGAGGAGAACGCAGCTCTATTTAGTAAGGTGGATCGGGTGTTTTGCAAATGCATCCACTGTAACATTTATAGTATTTCCTTGAGGTAGGTATTAAAATTATTCTAACTTTACAGGTGAGGAAACAATGGCATTAAATGCCTGAGGTCACACAGTAAGTGGCTGCTAGGAAATGTGAAATCCCATTCAGGTCTGATTCAGATCCTGGATTCCAAACCATAGCACTCTACAGCACTATAGGCTATACAATTTCTGGTAAATCTTGCCCACCAGGGGCATGGGGACATCCCTGCTGGTAGTGGCTGACAAAGCCCTGAAGGCAGCTCAGATTGTTACAACAAATAGCATTTCTAATGTTCTTGCTCTCTGCCATGCATTCAGTTACCAAGACAATCATCTCAAATAAGAATACCAGTGAAGCTCAGAGCAGATTAATTAGCCATGCTGCAGACACATTAAAACTCTGCAAGCAGTTACCATAGTAGGTAACCTTGCATGTTTTACAAAGTGTGGCGTTTTCATTTCAGCTTATGTTGAATAATGAATAATTTCCTCTGCCCCCTGCTACACAGTGAAGGATGGGAAGCTCTTTGGCAATTTAGTGATGTTGAATTAATCTGTTGGTAGAATATACACATTTTCCCCAAGGCCAGCAAACCCCTTATTCTCATGGTCACCACCTTTCCACTCCTCTCTCCCCAACAAGTACCAGTGCATATCTGGAAAGGAGATGGCATTTCTCTCCTGGCTATAGAGGCAGCAGTGGAATTCCCAGCATCATGGGAATATAGATGGGCATAGAACAGAAGGCACCCAGCCCAGCATTCCAGCCAATTCGAATACCGTGGAACCGCCCAGCAGCCTCAGAGCCCCCTCGGAGCCCACCTTGCCATGAGGCATCCTCACAACACATAGCCTCCCAAGGAAAAGAGTTCCAACACCCTGTTACTCTCGAGACCCCTGCCCTACTTTGTCTTTGGAAGAGTTACGTATTTCTTTGCTTTTAATTTCATTTCCTTTCACTGCATGTGAACACCATTATGGCAGGAACTTTTGTTTTGTTCTATTCTAGATGCTGTGTCCCCAGCATCTAGAACAGTACTCACCACCTACAAGGTGCAAAATAATATTTGACAAATAAATAAAATGCATTTGCTAGTGATGTCCATTTTTCCGAAAAATACCTAGGGATAAGGAAGGAGCAAATGAGATCAAATCACATAGCAAGGCTTCACCCAGTCCCCTGCTGGACATATGTTCTCTGATCTAACCCCTCTTCTTTTCCCACCTTTACTTCCACAACTGCCCTTCAGTTGCCCCAACCATAAAAGCCATGTCCAACCTCAAAACAAAGCACAGAGCTCCTGCATCCTCTATCTACCTCCACCTCAGGAATCACTCAGGCAAAGACAAAACCACCCAAATGTCAAGAGGGAATTATTGACTAAATAAATTATGAAATATAACCAGGTATGGTGGCATATGCCTGGTAGTTTTGAGGCTGAGACAGGAGGATTGCAGTTTCAAGGACAGCCTCAGCAACTTAGCAAGACTCTCAGCAACCTAGAGAGACCCTATTTCAAAAACAAAAATAAAAAAAGGCTGCAAGTATAGCTGAGAGATAGAATGTCCTGAATTAAATCACTAGTACACCAACCCAATACGAAACAGTCATTAAATGAATGCTACGTAGCTATTATGAAGAATTAGGTAAATGTTAGATAGATCATTGATTGGTTGATAGATGTGTAAATAGATAGCAATGGCCAAGACATACTGTTTAGTAAAAAAAACAAGGCATAGTACCACATGTATAATACTTAATGTATGTATAGAGAAAGATACAGCTATTGATATTTAAGTATATCTCTGGAAAATATATAAAAACTTTTAACTATGGCTGCTTTTAGATAACAGAATCAGAAAAATGGGTCAATAATGGGAGACTGCTTTTTAGGTATTCTTGGCACTGTTTGAAGTTATTGTGTTGGGAGGGGTTGGTATGTTTGAAATTTTTATTCAAAACTTAAATAAGCATAATTATATACTAAAAGAAAGAAAGTGTGGATGGGCATGCAGTCAGATAGTCAAACAAACCATCAATCAATTTCAGTATGCCCTTGAAAGAATTCACCCAACTAAACAAGAATTTCATGCCCTGGGGTCTGCTAAGAACGTAACTTATTTCGTAGGAATTGAAGCTTCACTCTTCTGTTCTCTGTGAGAGTGAAACCTCAAAGCGCATAATGGCCTCTGCTGGATCCCAAGGCCAAAGAAACTCAGTGAGCCAATAATCAACTTAAAAATGCATTTGTTCCAGAGAAGTTATTTAGATGTAATTTAGGGGTTGGTTCCTCCAAACTTTTAGCTCCCCCAGCCATTCTTTTCATGGAAAATATATTTTTAAACAGAATAAATTAGCCTTTGTGGTACAATACAATGTAATAAGTGTTTGTAAACATATTTGTCAAGAACTCTCCAATCATATCAACTTGATTTTCTGGAATGTGTATTTCTCACTGAATTATTTATTATCTGCTGGTCCTGTTGCCTGTATCCACCATTTGCCTGTGTGTTCCATAAAGTTGTTAGGTTAACTGGTAGAGTAAGAGAGAGAATGAGAGGAGGGATGTTTCTGTTTTCACATTAAGCCGCTGGAGTAATCCTACCTGCCCATCAGAGGGCATTGTGAACTCTCCTAGGGGGATCAGGGTGTCTGCTCTTTGCCAGAGAGGCCCCATAACAGCTGATAACCACCTTCAGGGGCTGACCAAGCCAAACAAATCAGTGAGGGATAGAGGGGCAGGATCCAAAACATGGAGTCAGGGCCATCTTTACCTCCCACAGGCTCTACCAGGCCCCTCACCTACACCTGTGCCAAGATATCCATACCCTTTCTCTTTGCTTAGTTAATCAAAAGGCTGAGGGAGATTGGGTATAGTCAAGGGACAGGGAAAGCTGGTAATTTTCATTTTTTTAAGTAGGATATGTCCTCTTAAAGCAATTCTGTATCATTAGCACCATCAAGGAGACTGTGGTAGAAAGAAAGTGCCTTTCTGTGTGCCAAGGAACAAACAGGATTGGATTTTATACCTCCATCCAGCTGAAAGGGGAGAGGTTGGAATAAGAAATGACTAGCATATCCTCTCAGACTCTGGAGAAGTTAGCTGGAGATTGCCTCACAGATGCAGGTGAGTTGAGTACTGTAACAAGCCTAGGTTTGTATCCTCATAACTTTCTATTTTGCATCTTTCTGGAACTAAAGAAAAATTGCTAATGTAATCAACAAATCCCTGGATCACTGACAATTGCAGAAGATAAATGAATAATGTGGCATTTTAATTTAGGGGCTGATTAAATAATAAAAGAGCTGCCATTTAGAACTGAAGGGTCCCATACTTACAGCCTTAGAGTTTCACTCCCCTAATAGACGGCATTGTAATCACTTTCAAAACCTTAAAGATGGAGCCCTCTTCAAACTCTCATCAGTCCTTTAGACCTAAGTGTGAATTAATGTATTTTAGATCTCCCCTGGCTAATATCTTTCATGAAGAGAAGAGGGACAGAGCTCAGTCCTGAGTGTAAGAGGGAGTTGGAGAGGAGGTGCCACCAGAAAGCAAAGTAAATGGGGAAAAGAGATGGGAGGCACAGACTCAGCACCAAAGACAAATTTCACTACTTTTCTTAGGGCTCCCAGGCAGCAGAGAATTTTGACTACCTCACATGCTTCTTTGCTCTATCCAACAGCAGATATGATGGGTTTCTGGCATGTCCTGATTCATACAGCCACATGATCTTTACAGGGACCTCATCCAAGGGTATCTGCCACCTGCCCAACCTATGGTTATGTTTTGCACATTCCTCTAACAACAAAATAGCCTGACCTCACCCTAAAGTTTCACAGGACTCATTCACAGGATATAACCTCCACCTGTTCCTCCCCCTCCACGTATTACTGTGGAGTAACATGCACTTTGCTTACTATACAATAAACACAGAATTTATAATGATTTATTAATTCATTTGCATAGTTATTGACAACTTCTTGAAGAATCAACCCTAATGCTAAATGTGAGTTCATTAAGGAAACTATTAAACTAGATTCTATCTGGCTCCCCAAGCCAGAGACCTGACACTTAGAGAAAACTGAATCTGACTATTATGAGTTAGATTGTGTTGAAGTCCTAACCCCTAGTATCACAGACAGTGACCTTCTTTGGAAATCTGTTTTTTGCAGATGATCAAGTTAAGATGATGTCCTTAGGATGGGGCTAAATCACTGTAACTGTGTCCTTGTGAGATGGGGAGATGTGGACATAGGTGCATATCTGGACACAGGGAGAAGACCAGATGGACATGAAGGCAGAGATCAGGGTGATTTGTCTACAAGTCAAGGAGTGTCAAAAATTGCCAGCTAGCCAACATAAACTAGGGGAGAGGCACTGAAGAGAATCTCTCTTGCAGCCCTCAAAAGAAATCAACCCTGTCGACACCATGACCTCAGGTTTCTAGCCTCAAGAACTGTGGGAGGTTGCCACCAAACTGTTGTTGAAACTACCCAGTTTGTGGTACTTTGTTATCACAGCCTCAGAAAATTTATGTTCATGTTATGTTATTTATATGCTGTTGCTTTATGCTATTTCCCAAACCATCATTCTCTCCCCTATTCTCTTCTTTCTCTCTCTCTCTCTCTCTCTCTCTCTCTCTCTCTGTCTCTCTGTCTCTGTCTCTCTGTCTCTCTCTCTCTCTCTCTCTCTCTCTCTCTCTCTGCCTCCTACGCTTCAGGGCTTTGGTGCTGGCAGGGTTGTCTGCTATAACCATCACCAGGCAAGGAAAATAACATAACATTAACTCATGTTCAACATTCTGGATCAATATCCATTGGCTTAAACCCTAATATCTAAAATTAGTTCTTTCTCTACCTTGCCCAACCACGTTAGGAATCAGTCCTCGGTAAAATCGCTCTGAATGGAGATTAGTGATGAGTTTCCAAGTAGAAAAGAGAAACTTGGGCTTTAGTCCTGTTGACTAATGATATGAACTTGAACAAGTTATTTTACATCTCTATGCCATCATTTCCTGGTTATAATATGGGGAGGTGGAATAAAATTCACATCTTGTATCTATTCTAACTGATTTGCTACAGACACTTAGATCAATGTCTTGACCCTTTCAGCATGAACAGATCTCTACATCTCCCCGCCTCACCTGATGGCTCTGCTCACCCATCAGGAGAGAATCAGATCGTTGAGTGAGTTCAGTTGATCCCTTTCATACACAGTTCCAACAGGCTCCAGGTCAGACTCCTCACGTCCCCACAGATCAAGCACTTCAACTTAGGGATCATTCTTTGCCTTGATGATCGGGTGTCTTAACTAAGCAAGAAGAGTACAATGACACATCAGTATGATCTGCCATGGGCACAAGATGGGAAATTTGCCCCATATCACCTGTGTGTTTGCCATCCATGGACCGAATGATATTTGAGGCCTTCCAAACCTAAAAATTTATCATTTCTTTTTCTACTTATCCAGGGGCTTATTTTTGCCCTTATTATTGTTGCTGCTGCTTTATGCTATCTCCCAAATCATCATTCTCTCCCCTCTGCTCCCTCTCTCTCTCTTTCTGCCTCTCTGTCTCCTATGCTTCAGGGCTTTGGTGCTGGCAGACTTGTCTGCTATAACCATCACCAGGCAAGGAAAATATATTTTTCATTGGATGGTGGAATGACTCACCATAAGGGATTGTCTATGACCTTTGCAACTTAAGCCCTTGGCTATTTTTCTCGGGGTTTATACAAGGTTTTTTTTTGGGGGGGGGGGTGCGGTACTGGAGATTGAATCCAGGGGCACTCTACCTCTGAGCTATACTCACAGACCTTATTTTTATTATTTCAAAACAGGGTCTTTCTTTTCTCTCTCTCTCTCTCTCTCTCTCTCTCTCTCTCTCTCTCTCTCTCTCTGTCTCTTTTATTGGCACCTTAAAATTTTACATAATAGTGAGATTCATTGTTAAATATTTGTACATGCAGACACATAATATGGTCAATTTCATTCCTCAGTGCTTTCCTTTTCCCTCTCCTGGTCCCCTTTCTCTAGTCTACTTGTCTTTCTATTTTCATGAGATCTCTCCCCTTTTTTTCCATTTTTCTCTCTAGTTTCCACATATGAGAGAAAACATATGACCCTTAACTTTCTGAGCCTGGCTTATTTCGCTCAACATAAAAGCATCCATTTTTGTTAGCAAAAGGTCACTAGTCACCTTGGAGCAGAAAACAGAGTCTTTCAAAGTTGCTGAGGATCTTGCTAGGTTGCTGAGGCTGGCCTTGAACCTCCTGTCTCAGCCTCCCAAGTACTGAGATTACAAGCATTCACTACTGCACACCCAGTTTATACTAATCTTTTTAAAGTTTCTCAAGAGTTAGGACATAACCTTAGTGGTTATGAGTCCTGAATGCTGCTCTAACACTTCAAAGAATATTCCCAACCCCCAGTGATTGATAGGAGGTGAAGCCAAGGTTACAATTTCCAAAAAGGAGGTGAATACATTACAGTAATCAAAATCCTATATTTATCCAGAACCTTCCATATATTATCCTGCTTGATCTTCTTCATAACCTTGTGATATAGACAGGGTAAGCACTCTGTTTTTCCCACTTTAAATTTAAGGATCAAAATCAGAGAGACTGAACAGCTCAATTACGGAGAATGAACACATTTCAGGTTGTATCATCTCTCCAATCACTCAACCAATTATTTAATCTCACTCATGAAGATATTACCATGTATGAGTAGAGCCTCTTTAATAACCATCAAGATCCACCAAATGAGTAGAGTTAGACAGCTTGGCTGGGATTGCATTGATTAAAGACCAGATTTAATGGGGCCTTAAACTATGTCCAAATAGCTTTTCCCGAAAGCAGCAGAATGGAATCTCTTTAAAGCACTCTCTTTGGGTGAACCAGTTTGCTATAATTTCATGCCTGACTCATGGGCTCTGCTTGCCTCATCAAGAGGAGTCAGATAAATTAAAGACATAAGTAAATTCATTTTACACTTGGTTCCAAATCGATAGGCCCAGAGAACAGATCTCTGTTTTATACCACCCTTATCCCACAAGGGCAATGGGCTTTAGGATCACTGTTTTCCTTGCTAGCCAGATGCTCCTGCTACAGTCTAGATACCATCAGTATGTTCAAACTCACCATAAATAGACAAACACATTGCCACAGGGAAGCAGCCATTCATTAACATTTTCTAAGAAAATAAGGACACCAGAGCAAGATGTGTGCTACATATTATTGCCACTTATTTTAATCCTTGACACTGGACTTCTCTGAAATACTGGCAACTAGAAGTAATAGGTTCTCCTTTAAGTCTAAATTTTCCTCTGAACCAAAGACTCTTCATTGCAAGCTCAAAATAGTAAAAGCTCACTGTGGAAAAGCACACATCTTTAGGCTGAGAAATCAGCATTTCCACTGCTTCGTGGTTTGGGTGAGGCACGGAGTGGCAGTTCTGTGGGGGTGAGAAAGAGAGCTCACTCAGGAGGTGCAGCTGTGCTCCACGTTTAGAACAGTGAGGAAGTACAGGTGTGCCCCCTGAAGAGCTGGTATTAGGAAGACACAGGAATACCACTATCTTTCTTTGCTCTTGACAAGCATTACTCAAATCATTTACCAAAAGGATAGAGCTCAAGTTTCAAATAAGTCTTTCAGGTTGAGGTAGCACAGAACTCATTATCAGATTAGAGATTAAAAGCCAGCAGGGCGATTGCTGCGGGGCAGGCCTCCACATCCCTGAATCACTCTTCCTGAAGCTGTCCACCCACACGACTGCACAAGTGTAGCCATCTATCAAGTGTCTCTAGTATATTTGTGAGGCTCAAATACTTAGAAACTTTGGGGGAGCTATTTCATCACATAAATCATAGTTGATTCTCTACTTTAAAATTTCTTTTTTTCTCTGATACTATAACATCATACTCTTTTGTGTATGTGTGTGTGTGTGTGTGTGTGTGTGTGGTATTGGGGATTGAACCCAGGGACATTATACCCAGCCCTATTTACTTTTTCATTTGGAAACAGGTCTCACTAAGTTGCTAAGGCTAGCCTCAAACCTGCAATCCTCCTGTCTCAGCCTCCCAAATCATGGAATTACTGGTATCCACCACCACACCGGGCTAACACCATACTCTTATTCTGACAACGTTCTCCAATGTTTCACCCATATCTCCTCCTCTAATGTCTAAATGTTGGAATTCCTAAAAGAGATTTCCCATTCCTATTTTTCCTCTACTTAGACTTTCTCCCTAGGTGATCTCATTCATTTTCATCATTTTAAATGTTATCTGTATACTAAAGATGCCAAAAATTTTCCCTATAGAGATCTCTCTTATAAGTACTAGATTTGTTTATCCAACCACTTTTCTAATATCTTACTTTTGATGTCTAAAAAGCTACTCAGCTTCACAAAAGCAAAACTGAAAACTTCATCTGATTTCCTGCAATGATTTTTTTCAATAAGGATGGTTACTAATACCAGGAGAAACACTTCTGGAAATGGCAGACTAGATAAATAAGTCCAACTACCTCACTGAGAACAACTATAAAAACTGATAAAATACTTCTAAATCTATTTGAAGGCATCAAAGAACTAATACAGTGGTGAATAATTATGAGACTAAGACCTAAGAAAAAAGAAGGAAACACAGAATATGAGCCCAGCATCTAGGATTGCTTTGAGGGAAATTTCCAACTCATGTAGAAATCAGGGATGAGATGCAGAGAAATATAGCAGATGATTAACTTTATGTGTCAACTTGACTAGGCCACTGTAACTATTATGCCAAATACCAGTGTAGATGATGCTTTGAAAGGGTTTTTTTCTTTACATGAGATTAAATCTAAATCAGCAGACTTTGAGTAAAGCAGATTACCTTTCAAAATGTGTGTTCCCCTCACTCAATCCATTGAAAGTCTTTAGAGAAAAGACTGAGGTCTCCTGAAAAGAAATTCTGCCTCCACAATTGTTCCTTCTTTCATCTCTACACCACAAACAGGCTACATTCTAAAAGGAAAGGTGAAGAAGAAAAGGCCACCCCTTGCAAAAACTGAAGTCCCAATCTTCTCAATCTCTAATTGGAGTAAAGTGATCAGGAACTATTAGTACTTCTGATGTCTTCCAGAAGCAAACAAGCCCCTTCTCTAAAGGAAGATAAAAGTATCGTAGGCCTCAAACAATCTTTACTATTTTCCAGACATAATATTTGTAATACACTCTAAAATAACTATGTATATAAGAAAGCAGGGAAACATGACCCAAAACTAAGAGAAACAACAAGCAATAACAATAGATAGTTAGAGGATCCAGAGTTGTGTTAAATATGTTAGGTATGCTCAAGGGAATAAAATGGAAAAGAAAAAGTTATGGCAGAAGCTAAGAACTTAAAAACAAAAATAATCAAATAAAAATTCCAGAGATGAAAGTACAGTATCTAAAATTAAGAACTGGGGTGAATGGATTTAGTAGCACACTAAAATAGTCAAAGATAAAGTTAGTGAATTGAAAGATAGGTCAGTAGAATACTATACATACAAACCTGAAATACAGAAAAAGAAGAAAAATAAGAGACACATAATACCCTGTGAAAAGATCTATTATATATGTAAATCATGGTCCAAAAGAAGAAAGTTAGTGTAAGAATCAGAAGCCATATTTGAAGAAATGGGGCAAAAAAAATCTTAAAAACTGATTTAAGGAGTTCTATGACCCCTCCCCCAGCAAAATAAAACAAAGAAAAGCATATGATAAGTAGATCACAGTAAAAATGTTGAAAAGCAAAGACCAAGAGAAATCTTTGAAAATGGCTGAGAGGAGCATCTTATTACTTTCACAAGAGACGTTTAAACTTTAGCAGCTTATAAACCAAGGAGGGCAAAATACAATGGATTACTATCTTCAAAGTGCTGAAAGAAAATAATTCCCAGCTTAGAATACAGTACTTACTCAGGGAAATTGTCCTTCAAAGATGAAGGAAAATAGACATTTTCAGATGAATAAAAACAACGATAATTTGTCACAGACATCCCACACAAAAAGAACTCACTAGAGTTCTTTAAGCAGAAGTTATCATATAATAGCTTAGAGATGTTATATGTGAGTAAATACAAAATATATTGACTCTACAAAGCCACAGTAATATCTTATATAAATTGAAACACAGAGAGAATCACAGTTTTGATAAAAGAGTTTACCTGTTTGTAGGGATCGGATTAAACAGGGTTGCAGTGTTCTGAGGCAGTGCTTCTAGTATCACCATTCTGCAGCAATATAAGGAACTTACTTTAGAATTTAAATCCATGTACTACTTCCTTCATTTAGAAAATATCATTTGGGATGGGGGGTGTAGCTTGGTGGTAGAGTGCATGCCTAGCATGTGTGAGGACCTGAGTTCAATCCCCAACACATACATACATACATACACCCCCATCCCCACACAAATATACATATATATGCATTTATACCCCTATACATTCACACACATATATATGCAGGCATATACATATATAAATACACACATATATTTTTATAATTTTAGCTGAAATAAACAGTATGTTTAGTGATGATGCTAATTTACATTCTGATTCAAGCTTTTTAGCTCATTGAAAATGAGAAACAGTTTGTGAGCCAAGTGCTGATCTAAGAACCAGGCTTAGAGTAGCAGCATTATTTGGTATAAGAAAAAATACTAAAATGTATTAGACTGATAAGCTCAGGATACATAATATAATCCTTAGGATAATCAATAGAATGGTGAGATAACATTTAACTTGAGATAATAGAAAAATAAGAAAGGAGAGATTTTAAAAAGAAAAAAAATAAGTGGGACAAAATAAAAATCAAATACTAAGATAGTAGATGTAGGCTTAGATATATCAGTAATTTCCTTTAATGTAAATGAATCAAATATTCCAGTTAAAAAAATAAAAACTGGGAGCTAGGCATTATGGCATACACCTAGAATCTCAGTAATTTGGAAGCTGAGACAGAAGGATTGCAGGTTTGCAGCCAGTCTCAGCAATTTAGTGAGACCCTCAGCAACTTAGGAAGACCTTGTTTCAAAATAAAAAATAAAAAGGACTGGAGTATAGCTCAGAGGGGTATAGAATACCCCTGGGTTCAATCCCCAGTACCAAAAATAAATAAATAAAGATCATAAGGCCAAATTAAAAATACATATATATTTTACATATATTGATTAAAGAGATGCATTTATATATATTATACAGAAAGGTTAAAGGTAGGAGAATAGAAAAATATATACTATAAAATTACTAACCAAACAAAAATCTGCTGTAGCTATATTGATACCAGATAAGTAAGACTTTAAAGCAAAAACATTATTAGGCTCAGGGAAGAACACTGCATAAAAAAAAAAAGTCAA
>PVLC010005253.1:0-24587 GCA_004027655.1 Graphiurus murinus
TCTCCCCCTTCCGTCGAGAGGCTGTTCCTGCCGCAGTCCTGACCCAAGCCCTGGGGTGCAGTTCTCTCTGCTCCGGCTCCGTGAGGAGAGGTGAGCTGGGATGGGCCTGCGCGGGCTTAAGCTGGTCGTACCACGCGTTCCGGTCTCTGTGGAAGGTGCCTCGAAATGCCGCCTGGCTAGGATGAGGAGTTCAGGAGTCACTCACTTCAGCTCTGGCCGGTGGGGTGCCGAGGGTTGTTGTCTATTTCTTTCTTAGTAGACTCCACGCCGGGGGCCGGCTCAGTGGCGGCTTATGCCTGGCGGCGTGGCGCCGGGGCCGCGGAGAAGGGCTTCTTTGCTCTCTCTCTATTATTTATTTAGTTAGTTATTTTTGTGATTCTGGGGATGGAACCCAGGGGATATTCTACCTCTGAACTACACCCCCAGCATTATTTTATTTTCATTTCAAAATAGGGTCTCACTAGGTTGCTAAGGGTCTCTTTGCTAAGTTGCAGAGGCTGTCCTCAAACCTGTGATCCTCCTGTCTCACCCTTTCCCAAGTCTTGGGATGACAGGCCTGCATCACCACGCCTGGCTATTTTCCATTTTTCTAAACTACCCTCTGTGGTATAACAACAACAACAAAACAACAACAACAAAACACTCCCTTGAACCTTCATTACTTTGTTTTTCTCTGACCACTATTCCCCTAGTGATGGACATCCTGACTGTTTTCGCTACTTTGCAATTGTAAACAATGCCTCAGGAAAATGCTTATAAATGTCTGCGTGGTTACTTGTAGAAGAGTTTCTCTTAGTTATTTACTTAGAAGTGGAATTGATAGGATAGATGGTATATATCTTTTCAAATTTGTTGAACACTGCCATGTTGTTCCCTGAGGTAACTTACAAATTGAGATTCCCAACACCATGATTTGAAAGTTCCCATTCCCTCCACAGTTTGTCAACATCAGTATCAGGCTATAAATATTTTGCCACTTTGTTGTGTGTTAAATGGTATGTTATTGTTTGAATTTGTGTTTCTCTCACTGCTAGTGAGGATAATGTTTATCACCCATCTGCATTTCTTCTTTTGTGAACTTTATTTTCATAGCCACTACCTAAGTTTCTGGTGAATAATTTGTCTATTTCTGTCTTCTTTGCACAAGATGTATTGTATCCTGGACACTACAAATTTAAATGTCATGTCCACTGTAAATATTATGTTCCTGGCATATTGCTTGTCTTTTATTTTTTTCATGGTACTGGGGATTGAACCCAGAGGCATTCTACCTCCGAGCTACACCCCCAGCCCTATTTTTAAAGTTATTTTGAAACAGGGTCTCTCTAGGTTGTTGATAGTCTCACTACTTGCTGAGGCTTTCTTCAAACCTGTGATCCTCCTGTCTCAGACTCCCAAGTACTGGGATTACAAGCATGCGCCACCATACTTGGCTTAGCTTGTCTTTTTAAAATACCTTTACTGGTACATTGTAATCATATATCATAACAAGGTTCAAAGTGAAACAAATTTGTAAGTACACAGCACTTTGTGGATTTCCCTCCAAATCCCACCCTGTTCCGCCCTCCTCCCTCCTAGTACATGTTAGTGGGATTGATAGTGATACCTTTATATATATACATAACATTATTTAGTTTGTTATCTTCTTCAGTCCTTCCTACCTCCTTCCCCCAATTCCCTTCCACAATTCTGATCTCTCTCCTCTTAAAGCTTGTAGTTTATCTTAATATATAATGTTCTTTTTTTTTCCACAGAAAAGTGTTGCATGTTTATCATGTTTTCTTGCATGGCTTGCGTTTCTTGCACCTTCAGCAGAAAACTTTCCCTACTCTAAGATCCTAAAGATAATCCTCTATATCTTCTCCTAGTTTCAAAGTTTTGCTTTCCAAATGTATATATTTATTTTATATGGGATTTATTTTGGTACTGGGGATTTGAATCCAGGTGCATTCTACCCTGCCCTTTTAATGTTTTATTTTGAAACAGGCTCTTGATCAGTTGCTGAGGATCTCGCTAAGTTGCTGAGACTGGCCTCAAATCTGTGATTCTCCTGTTTCAGGTTTCCAAGTCCTGGGATTATACATGTGCACCATCACGCCTGGCTAAAATGCTTCATTTTAAGTTTTTACAAATGCATAAACCTATATAATTGTCATCAAATTGCATAATATTTCCAAGACTCCCAAAGTTCCTTCATTATTCTTCCAAGAAATCCCGTCTAGTCCCCTAGAGGAAATCACTACTCTAATTTTCCACAACATATATTGTTTTTCCACAACGTCAAATAATAGTAATCAAACAATAAGTATTGTTTTTTTGTGTAACGCCTTGTTTTGCCACTCAATATAAGATTTTTGAGATTCCTTCATATTGTTGGATGTTTCTACAGTTCATTCCTACTTATTGTTGAATAGAAATCCATTCATTTTTTCTGTTTTTCAGTTGGTGGACACTGGGTGGTTTTGGGTCCTAATGATTAAGCTGCCATGAATATTCATGTGGAATCTTTTATGTGGACATATGTTTTCACATCTCTTGGGTAAAGAAAACTATCAAGAACCTCAACGGAGAGCCCACAGAGCGAGAGAAAATTTTTGCCAGCTACCCTTCTGATAGAGGACTAATATCTAGGATATACAGAGAACTCAAAAAACTCACAGCTAAGAAACCAAATCACCCAATCAAAAAATGGGCAAAGGATCTAAATAGACACTTCACAAAAGAAGAAATACAAATGGCCAATAAATGTATGAGGAAATGTTCAACATCATTAGCAATCAGAGAGATGCAAATCAAAACTACCTTGAGATTTCACCTAACTCCAATCAGAATGGCAATCATCAAGAACACAAACAATAACAAATGCTGGTGAGGGTGTGGAGAAGTGGGAACCCTAATACATTGTTGGTGAGATTGCAAATTAGTGCAACTACTTTGGAAAACAGTATGGAGGATCCTCAGATGAATGGGAATGATCCTACCATATGATTCAGCAATACCTCTTCTGGGTATCTACCTAAAAGAATGGAAACCAAACTATCAGACTAACACATGTGTATCTATGTTTATAGCTGCACAGTTTACAATTGCCAAACTATGGAACCAGCCAAGATGTTCATCAAAAGATGAATGGATTACAAAACTATGGGATATGTACACAATGGAATTTTACTCAGCCATAAAGAAGAACAAAATCATGTTATTTGCAGGGAAATGGAAGGAACTGGAAAACATTATGTTAAGTGACATTAATCAGTCACAAAAAGTAAAAAATCCAATGCTCTCCCTAATATGTGGAAGCTAGGGAGAAAATGGGACATAAGAGGGACTCCAGATGAAGAAGGAGAATCCTTAGGTGAACAAAGAATTTGACTTAACGGAAGGTGATGGGGGAGGGGGGACACCCTAATGAACATGATGTACTTTCATGAACACATCAAAGTCAATCACTAAACTGACCTTGAGAAAGAGGGAGGAGGAGCAAGTGGGGCGGGAATTGGGGAAAGGTTAAATGAGAAATGTGTGCATGGATGTCTTTACCTATACTAGCTTGTACCTAACAAAGATGTGTGATTACAATGCACCAAATAAGGGAAAGATGAAAGAAAAAAAGGATTTTTTTAAAGTTACACCAGGAGATTTTTGATCTACACAATTGGGAGTCCATCTCTATTAAAGTGGCAGAAACAGCTAAGACATTTGTAGATCGGCTTCAATCCTTGGTGCCTACCTGGCCCTCATTTACCTCCTTGCTGGGAGGAGTTATCGGAGCAGCAGCAATAGTCATTCTAGGCTTATGCATTCTACCACTCGTTGTATGTCTTGTGATCAATGCCTATGTTAATATACGAGCAGATTTACATGGAATAAAAATGCAAGCACTGCCTCGCACAGGGCCTGGTATTCAATGACGGGTTCGATTTTCTCAGGGCAATATCAACCTAAAACAGGGCTCATTGAATGACTCATCGAGACCCCATGACGGATTAAGATTAAGCACCTGGTAGGAAACGACCTAAGACAGGTACAGTCCTTTGTGCATTTTAAAATAAAAATGGGGGAGTTGTGGGAGCCCAGCTGGCCCTTTCCCCCCTGGCAGTTGCTATCTGCATATATGAGTAATTATACTGACTCTTCTGCTATGGCTACATTGGCATCTCGAAGTCTGGAGATTGCATGTAAGTGCGTAGATGAAAGACCCTCCCACTTCTTAGAAAATAAATATATGACCCTAAAGGATTATGGTTTTATAACTCTAGAAAGTTTGCTTTACCAGGCTATGTTAAGAATGTGGGCTATACGTGTAAAACGAAGAAGTGGTGCTATTTGTGTTCTGACAATGATTGATATGTCATAAATGTCTATGTAACCCTGTTGTACTCAAGAAACATATAAAAATCCGTGCTGAAAAAAAAAAAAAAAAGAAATGCCAAGTAGTATGGCAAATGTGTATTTAATTCTTGAAGGAAACTACCAACATGTTTTTCAATGTGGTTGCCTGATTTTACTTCCCCAGGAGCAATGCATGAAAGGTACAACTGGAGTCTAGAGAACTAGAGGCTCAAGGGAATGATTCATTCATGCCCTTCTGCATGGAGCCACCTAGTATATAAACAAGAACACTCTGTAGTTGATTCTGTCGTCTTACAAATTAGATAAATGATTTATTCTACCACAGATAGGAGGCACTGGTTTTTGCAGAGATAATGTTCTAAGACAGAAGCCAACTAACTTTTTCTGTCATTTGCGCGATAGTAAATAGGTCACACTTCACACAAGGGGGGCCTGTTGCCACTTCTGAACTCTGCTATTGTAGCATGGAAGCAGTCACAGGCAATGTGTAAGTAAACCATCTAGGATGGCTCTGGCTCACGGAAGCTGAGATTTAAATTTTATATGCATTTTACATGTCAAAATCTTATTTTTCTACAGGTAACTTTTTTTTCCTGCTGTACTGGGGATTGAGCCTAGGGGCATTCTACCTCCAAGTTACACCCCCAGCCCTATTTTATTTTTATTTTGAAACAGAGTGTTGCTAGGTTGATTAATTTTACTACTTGCTGAGGTTGTCCTCGAACTTGCGATCTTCCTGTCTCAGCCTCCCAAGTATTGGGATTACAGACTACAGGTAACATATTTAATTTTACTTTTGAGAATGTTTTTTAATTAGATAAAGTAAGCATTTTTCCAAAAATATTACATATTTCTTTGTACAATTTTATAAGCAGCTATATCCTAAGAATTCACAGATTTGAAATTTTCTTCTTTCAAAGATTACCAATTAATTACCTTCCTTAAATATGTAAATTCAAGTCAAGTAACCCAAAGCATTCTGCACTATTAACTTGTTCACAGGAGTGCTGAACCAAACAAAATGAGAAATAAGTGAAAATGAATTCAGAACAGTTTATTCTCATCATTACAGTGTTCAACCAGTTTGACATATAAAGATAAAAGATGTAGCAGTAAACATTAGGAGGCACACATTCCCATTCTGAAAGAAGACATGTTAGATACACAGAAAAAATGCAGCAAATATTAAAGTATTCAAAGTAGTTTTTGACACTTCAGATGTGACATATTTACACGAAAAGTGTAAGTTTTAAAATAATTAAATAATTTACATAGACTTATAAAAGAGTTGAGATAAATATTAGGAGAACCTGACAATCACAAGAACATTTTCCTATGCTATTGAACAAATGTAGTTCAATAAAAAGGTCAAAAAATAAGCCGGGCGTGGTAGCACACGCTTGTAATCCCAGCATTCGGGAGGCTGAGACCGGAGGATCCAGGTTCGTGGCCAGCCTCAGCTACCTAGTGAGGCCCTCCACAACTTAGCGAGACCCGGTTTCAAAATAAAGAATAAAAAATAGGGCTGGGGGTGTAGCTCGGAGGTAGAATGCCCCTGAGTTCAATCCCCAGTACCGCAAAAAAAAGTCCAAAAATAGAGCTAGTATTTTGCCACCATGAAATATATATCAAATTACCAATACCAAAATATGCTAAAATGAACATGCAGTATGGAAACTGTACCAAAGAGAATAGTCTTAGTCTTTTGAATATTGTAAAGTGTCTACACAAGACTTCTTAGGTTGGGTACGTGAAAAAGGAACTTTCTTTCCAAAGAGCCATTATCATGAACATGTCAGCAGAAAATGTAGTAACTACTTAAAATTTCTTCATTCTATCATTTTCAAATGTAGATGAAAAAGAGAAAAATCTAAATATAACTTTAAAAATATCAGTTTATGAATAAAAATGTTGAGTGATGCAATGTTATGTGTTTGGATTTTAAGCTGATACTGTATAATTTTGGTATAATATATCCTAATCTCTGGACCCCACCACTCTAGTAGAAAATTTCTGTCTTTATCTCTCTCTTACAATAAGTCATCTTAGAAAATGAAAAAGAGAAGCAGTGATATATATGAATTCAAAGCAAAACAGTACTGTAAAATGATAAAATATCATAAAAATAGCAGCATGTGAAATTCAAAACTGTTTTCTTTAAGCAAATGTTTAAGAATGAACTACAACTTATCTATCTTTCAACACCTGAAACTAAGGATTCTTCAGAGGTGCTTTTATTTATGATATTCCCATGATTAAATGTTTAGTCAAATTTGTTTTTTAAAACAAATATATTGCACAGGTAGTATTTTTGTATCTCTAACATAAAATGGTATCTTATTTAACACATTAAGTTATCCTACTGAAAATTCATTTTAGCCCAATGTTTAAAGTCAATCATGTAGGACTTTTGAACACATTATTGCGAAAACATTCCTAAACAAAATGAAAAAACACAGGCACTTTTTTTTTTTTTTTGCAAAACTGGGTATTGAACCCAGGGGCATTCTACCTCTGAGGTACACCCCCAGCCCTATTTTTATTCTTTATGTTGAAACAGGGTCTCACTAAATAGCAAAGGGCCTCACTAAGTAGTTGAGACTGGCGGTGAACCTGTGATCCTCCTGTCTCAGCCTCCCAAGTACTGGAATTACAAGCATGCACCACCACGCCCAGCAAAACACAGGCACTTGTATAGGTTATCAAAAAAGTAGAAGCCACAACAATTTCATGACTAAGGGCAGTTATATTCTTTACATATAAACTTGACGTCTTTCACTGATCCAAATATAGAAATGAGAACCATTTACAACACTTTGATAAGAAAATCAACTAAATGATTTCAACACTGACAGCTGCAAGTTCTGACTCAGATTTTCAAAAAAAATATCAAGATACAGGTGTCTGAATTCTAATCTCCCCTTTTTTCTCTACCCCATTACAAACCCACCATCCAACATTCTAATCATATCTTTTTTTTTTCTCTTTGTAGCCTTTATTACCATTCAAAACAAGTGCAGGCTCTGTATTACAAACTTATATACAAATGGCAAAACGAGACTTTTCTTCCCAAAAGCTTATTTATTCCAGTTTCCACTCTTTTGTGTGTGTGTGTGTGTGTGTGTGTGTGTGTGTGTGTGTGTGTGGTACTGGAGATTGAATGCAGGGGCATTATATGTCTGAGCTACACCTTCAGTCCTTTTTTTATTTTGAAACAGGGTCTCCCTAGGTTGCTGAGGCTGGTCTTGAACCTTCAATCCTCCTGTCTCAGTCTCCCCCAAGAGCTGGGATTACAGGTGTGCACCATCATGCCTGGCTATTTTTCTCTTTATGCAGAGACTCTAAAGGACTGTCACGAAAGTAAAGTCATCACATGAGGAAAACAGTGGAAAGAACCAACAAACCTTCACTGTCCTCCCTGAAGGTTGAATGTCTGGCTGGCAGTGGAAATGGGGCACTTATAATAGCTTTTTTCTAACAGATAAAGATATACCCCAAAGAGGGACACTCGCTGTAGGTCACATGAGCCTCTTGGGGTCTATTTTCTCCAGGTGAACCAGAGGTTTCAGCTGCTCAGCAAAGTTCCTCATTTCATCAGAGACCATGTCCTGCCCGGCTGGTGCAACAACACTTAACTCCACAAGATAAGACAGTGACAAGGCTTCAGTGCTGTCTGTGTTTCCTGGCACCAAGATGCGGAAAATCTTGTACACCATAATCTTCATAATACCCTTACAGAACAAGTGTCCCTTGGCCACAAACTCATGGTCCATGCGGAAGCCCATTTCCATCAAGAAGTCTGTGAGGTTTTCAGAGATGGCAATGTCTACGCAGTTTCATACCAGGGCGTGCCGGTTCTTGTCTCCCATTTCTGGCTGTCCCAGGTAGTGCAGATGCCAGGGAGCCCCTGCTCTATCCATGGAGTGCCGGGCCCGGAGAACGAATGGGTTGGCCTGCTGGCCTTTAAGGAGGAACACCATCTCATGGTCAAGGAAAGTTTCAGGTTCCATGTTGTCGCACAAACCACGAAGGCGATGGATGAGGCTTTCCAAACTGTGATCTAAAACACTTCCTGTAATCTCAGTACTTGGAAGGCTGAGACAGGAAGATCGCGGGTTCAAGGGCAGCCTCAGCCAGTAGTGAGACTCTCATCAACCAAGTGAAACCCTATTTCTTGCAACAGGTACTCCATTATGTTAATGGTGCCACCAGTGAGGGCATCATGGTGACTGGAGGCACCTCCATGATGTCTGTGGGATTAAGTTGAAGACAACAGAACTGGACTCACTGCCAAAATCAGGTACGGCACAGGATACACACTAGAGAAACACGCCTCCATGCACGCTCTAGCTGCTTCTCGCAAAGCTGGGAATTAAGTCCATTCATGAATCCCGGAATAGGACTCAGGTAGCCTTTACCCTGAAGACTACACCCCGCTCTAATCATATCTTCTATGCAAAACTTACCACTCACCTCAAGATCCAGGGCGTCAAAAATGGTTCTACTTTCCAAAGAGTCTACATTGCAGTATAAATTCTGCAGCACCACAGGCATCAGGAGTTTAGGAATCTCAGTCTGGCAATATTTCATTCAGTAATATTAATAAGAATGCATAAATATAAAACATTTAGTAGGAAGCCAGAATAGCATTTTTAAATCATTAAAATAATTAATAAGCATTTTTAATGTTTTAAGTTGTTAAACATTTAAACTGTTAAAATCACTAGGAAAAAATATATATACCATACACATTTTTATTACCCAAGTGAAAACATATAAAGCTTTAGACAGTTGATACCAAGACAATTAGACTTTTTTCTTTCTTAAATTACATTTAGCTTGGCTAGTCCCTAGATTCTTGGTTTACCAACTCATAAAGAGTGCATCAAAGAGGCAGTATAACATATGTGTTGGGAACCACTTCACCCTTGCTCATCTTTGGCTGAAAGCCTCATGAAAGGACACTGAGGGACAGATGGGGCAGCAGGCCCCTCATGCGTTCATCTACAGGTCACTGACAGGAAGGCTTGCATCATCCAAGTCCACAGGGTCACCATCTTTTTCCTGAGGGCCATTTTTATTTTGAGATTTTAGCAGAGCTTGTTCAGTCACTTTGGAAGCCGTTTCTCTTGGAAAGACAGTCTGGACCTTGAAGTTCCCTGGCTTGACCCAGTACTTGAAAGGCTGAGGCAGGAGGATCACAGGTTCATGGCCAGCCTCAGCAACTTAGCCAGGCCCTCAGCAACTTAGTGAGACCCTCAGCAACTTAGTGAAACCCTGTCTCAACTTAAAAAAATAAAATAGAACCAGAGGTAGAGCTCAGAGGTAGAATGCCCCTGGGTTCACTCCACAATAGTGCTTGGGTGTGTGTGGGTGCATGTGCGAGCGCGCGCGCGCGCGCGCGCACATACACACACACACACACACACACACACACACACACAAAGAACATTTGTTGAAATATATCTGCTTTTGTACCTTAACAAAAGATTTTTGTGCATTACGTATTCAAAAATATTCAAAGGAATGATTTTAAAAACAAATGTATAGACTTTTTATATGATATACTGAGGGGATGGAAATTTCACTTACCTTTGTATTTAAAATAACTGAAATCTAAAGAAAATCCAAACACATATGCATATGTACATACATACACATAAAATTTACAATTTCTCTGCATTCTTGCCAATACTTTTTTTTTTTTTTTTTTTGCGGTACTGGGAATTGAACCCAGGGGCATTCTACCTTTGAGCAACACCCCCAGCCTTATTTTTTATTCTTTATTTTGAAACAGGGTCTCACTAAGTTGCAGAGGTATTCACTAAGTAGCTAAGGCTGGTGGCAAACCTGTGATCCTCCTGTGTCAGCCTCCCAAGTACTGGGATTACAAGCATGTGCCACCGCGCCCAGTTCTTGCCAATACTTGCATTGCCAATTTAAGAAAAAAAAATTAAACTCTCCTTGATGGGTGTGCAATTGTATTTCCTTGGGGCTTTAATTTAAATTTATTTGATGACTGTATTGAGCAACTTTTCATTTGCTAATTGGACATTTACCTATCTATTTCTACGAGTTTCCATTTAAAACTTTTCTTCATTAAAGATTTTGGTTGATCCAGGCATATGTAATTCCAGTACTTTGGAAGCTGAAACAGGAAGATTACAAGTTCAAGGCTAGACTTGGTAACTTAGACTATGTTTCAAAATAAATTAAAATCGACTGGAAGTATAGCTCAGAGGTGGAACTCCCCCAGAGTTCAGTATAGCTCAGAGGTGGAATTCCACTGAATTCAGTTCCCAATACCACAAAAAATTGTTTTTTTATCAAATCATAAGGATTCTTTATATACCCTGGTCCTTGGTTAGATACAGGTATTTTAAATATTTTCTCCCATTCTGTGGCTTGCTTCCTCCCTCGTCCCCATGAAGTCTTTCAAAAACAGTTTTTAACTATTGACAAAGCTTAGTCACATTTATTTGGATGATTTCTGCTTTTTCTTCTCTAAAAATAATCTATCAGCCGGTGTGGTGGCGAACACTTGTTATCCCAGTACCTGGGAGACTGAGACAGGAGGGTTGCAGGTTTGTGGCCAGCTTCTTCAATTTAGTGAGGCCCTCTGCAACTTAGTGAGACCTTGTTTTAAAATAAAAAATAAAAGTCAGGTGTGGTGGCACACACCTGTAATCTCAGTACTTGGGAGGCCTAGACAGGAGCATCACAGGTTTAAGGACAGCCTCAGCAAATAGTGAGACTCATTAACCTAGTGAGAGTTAGAGTCTCTCTGTCTCTCTCTCTCTCTCTAATTGGTACTGGGGATTGAACTCAGAGGTATTCTGCCTCTGAGCTACAACCCCAGCCCTTTTTATTTTTTGTTTTGAAACAAGGTTTTGCTAGATTACTGAGAGTCTCCTTATGTTGCTGAGGCTGGCCTTGAGTCCTTGATCTTCCTGTCTCAGTCTCCCAGGTACCAGGATTAAAGGTGTGCATGAGTCACCATGCCTGGCATTTTCTATGTGATATGCTAGAAGTTTTACTATTTTAGTCTTCACATTTAGGTTGAGGATCTGAGTTGAATAACTGCTATGTAAATAAAGTGTTTTTATCCCCCCAGGATTTATTTATTTATTCACTAGGTACATAAGAGTCTCACTGTGTTGCTGAGGTTGGCCATGAACCTGCGATCCTACTGTTTCAGCCTTACAAGCTTACACCACCATGCCCGGCTACTCTCTGGATTTAAAAACACGTATTTTCTCTTTATCAATGATTGTCAGCAATTTAATTTTGATGTATTTTGGTATAGTTTTCTAGATGATACCATAGACTAAAGTCTTCTTGGAGTTTGTTGACCTTTTAGATCTTTGGATTTATACATTTCATTAAATTTTTAAAATTTTTGGACATTATTTCTTCAAATATTTTTTCTGCATCTCTTCCGAGTCTCCAATTACAAGTATGTTCAACTGCTTGACATTGTACCTAGGTCACTGAGACTAGTATCTTAGTCTTTTTCCCTCATTTTTGTGCAGATTTTATTGCTGTTATCAAGTTCACTTATCTTTTCTTTGGTAGTCTCTAATTGCCTGCTATTACTATTCAGTGAAATTTTAATTTCAGGTATTATATTTTTCTGTGTTGGAAGATCCATTTGGTTATTTTTATATGTTTAGTTTCTCCATTTTCCATATGCTTTATCATGTATCCATAACTATAGAAGCTGCTTTAATTCAATTTATTTATTTTTGTGTGGTACTGGGGATTGAACTCAGGGGAGTTCTTCCTCTGAGCTATACCCTAGCCCTATTTTATTTAATTTTTATTTTGAAACAAGATCTTTCTAAGTTGCTGAGACTGGTTTAGAACCTGTGATCCTCCTGTCTCAGGCTCCCAAGTACTGGAATTACAAACGTGCGCCACCATGCCTGGCTTAGAAGCTGCTTTAATATAGCCTGTTATTTTCATCATCTTTGTTGTTTCTACTTTTGTAGTCTATTTTTTTTCAGCTGGTTATAGGCCACATTTTCTTGCTTCTTGGTGTATCTAATAATTTTTATTGGATCCTGGACATGTAAATGTAATATTTCTGAGTGTCTAGATTTTCCTTTTTTTAAACAGTGTTGGACTTTGTTTTAGCAGGGAAGCAAATTTCCTGCTAATTGGTTTCATCCTTTTGAGTTCTGCTTTTAAGCTTTGTTTTGGCAGGTCCAGAGTTACCTTTACATAACCTAAGGATACCTCAGGTATATTACTAGTATAGAGGAAAAGTTTGGGTAGAATTAAGGAAAGCTACCAAGTAGCATGTCCTCTGCTTTTTGAGGTTGTGTACTTCCCACATTCTCCAGAATTTTCAATGGTGCCAAGGTCTTTATGGACACTAGAGGGCGTGCCTGCATCTAGAATGACATACTCTTCTTCACCTGCTGTGTTGGTCCTCACTGTGTCTCCAGTATGCAGCACAAAGCCCTTGGTTATTGAATCCTGGAGAGGTTGGTGGTCTGCAGGCACAATTGTTCTCCTGGTGATATGATAAATCACTGCCCGCATTGGCTAAGAAGCAGTACTTTTCCAGGGCATAGTGACTCTGGCCTCTATCCTAACTGCTTGCTGCCATTCTGCAACACTGGGGGTGCTGTTGTTTAACTAGCGGGCTCATTTGCTCAGTAATTTTCCACTGGCCTCGGTGGAGGTGCTGAGATGTAGATTGGGGCTGTTGAAACGTTTTCAGGTGTGACTAAGCCTGGCCCAAACCGTTTCTGGGTTTCTGCACATGCCTAAAGGTCCTGGAAGGGTACATTGACCCCCCAGGACCTTCTTAGAGCACTTAAAGCACCCACTTAAGCATTTGGGGGTTGCAGACTACTGATAATCGGAAAATTACACATATATGTGTACGAAAATGGCCTACCCTTCAGGAGTTATACTACCGCTAAACAGTTTTGTGGGTTATGGATTAAGAACAACTCCTTTGCTTGGACGTTTTTATTCTCTGAGAAAACGTGAACACATAAACCAAATTAGGAACACTCAGCACAGGGAATGATTGTATTTCAGGGGAGCAACATCATTTCCTCTGGGGGACAGGCAGAATGGGGGTAGAGACCTGGGGGACCTTGAATGCCCCCCTGGAAGTCTCTCCCCAGAGATCCCTCCCGTCTTCTTTTGTAGGGAGTGTGAGAGGCACTCTGCTGGCAAGTCGTGACTGTCATTATATTCTCCTCAGCACAGATGATTCAGTTGCTGAGTATAAGCAAGCACAGTTGCATTTCCTAAGACTTTCAAATCAGTTCATTTCCAAGTCAGAAAGTCTCATCACCAGCCCCACAGGGTAGCAACCAGTTCTAGGGGCTTCACCTGTTAAGACAATTTGGCTTATTTGCAAGTCTTTTGCAGTGAGCAAGAGGGACAGTCTTCCCAATATTCTATAATTAAAAGGCTGGGGGGCAGGCTGGGAGAGACAGCATTCTTATTCAAGTGAGTGTCTGTAATTCAGCTGGCACTAGGGGACCTTCAGATGTAATATTGTCTGCACAAATGAAGGAGATATTTTCCCCTAGAACATCTCATCTTCGTAACTTGCTGTCAAGATGTGTCTGATCAGTATGCGGAAAAAAATTAAACTCACCTATTTCCTTCTTTAATTCCTCCAACTTTTTTGTGTGCATGTAAAATTAAGCAAACACTGATATGTGTGTATGTGTGCACGCACATGTGTGTGTGTGTTGTGTGTGGCGTGTATGTATCTTAAAGAAGCCAGGTGTGGTGGTGCATGTCTGTAATCCCAGTACTTGGGAATCTGAGACAAGAGGATCACCAGTTCAAGACCAGCCTCAGCAATTTAGCGAGATTCTTATCAACCTAGTGAGACCTTGTTTCAAAAATAAAAATGAAATAGGCCTGGGGGCGTAGCTCAGAGGTAGAATGCCCCTGGGTTCAATTTGCAGTACCACAAACTAACGAACAAACAAAAAGTACCAGTAGACTTTGAACTCCCATGATGTCTGGTTTAAGGAGGTAAGCTATTTGGGCTTCTAAGTGACAATTTCAATGTCTGGGTGGAGCAGTTCAGCCTCTGGAAGGTTCCCACTTTCCTTGGTCTGTTAAATGGAGTCAAGCTCACCTGTGCATCTTGCTGCAGGAAGCAGTTTAGCCTTCTCCCAGCCCTTGCCTTGCATCACTGAATTCTCCATGCCTCCACATTTCTGCCCAACCTCAAGGGGAGTTCCTCTGGGCAGGGGCCTGGTCGCTCCCTGTGTTTCTAGTCCCCAGCACAGGGCCTGGGGCACACCAGAAACTTGGGCATGCTCATTGGGCTGAATGGACTGCAATTGACTTGCTTGGATTCCCTGCCTGGGTGACTGGGATCAGACTACCTCCTCTCTCAGGGACTCAGTTGTCTCACTTGCCCCCAAGGGACTGGCTGGATGACTTCTGACCTTTGAAATCCTTTTGTTTGTTTTGTTTTAAAGATTGTTCTCTAATTCTATGAATAGCTAGTATTTTTAAAATTTACTTATTTATTACTTTCTCCTTTTCTTTCCAGCACTAGGTAAGAGAACAGCAACAAACAACCCATATACAAACAAAAGAACTCAACTCCCACCTTCCCTCTACTTTCCTAATAACTGTATCCCTGTATTACAAGGTTTGTTCTTGTTTACTTATCCAGGGGCATCTGTGGTATTTTAAAGATGACCAATGGCTTAGTTAGCTCCTGCTACTGGAACTGAGGACTTGAATGATAATGATACCGTCCACATCTATGACACCGACCTTGTTCTTTCTTTCTTTCTTTCTTTTTTTTTTTTTTTTTCGGTACTGGGGATTGAACTCAGAGGCATTCTACCTCCAAGCTATACCCCCAGCCCTATTTTTTATTCTTTATTTTGAAACCGAGTCTCACTAAGTTGCGGAGTGCCTCACTAGGTAGCTGAGGCTGGCCGCGAACCTGGATCCTCTGGTCTCAGCCTCCCGAATGCTGGGATTACAAGCGTGCACCACCACGCCTGGCTCAACCTTGTTCTTTCACTGACATATTGACTGACCCCAGCAAACCACCCTGTCTGTGTCCATATAATCCTGCTGCAAATTAACTAAGGGTTCAGACACTGGAGTGTGTCAGAAAATAGAATGGGCTCCATTAGCTTAATGCCAGGTTTGACAGGTTCTGAATCAGTTTTTCTTGTCTGAAAACAGTGCAGGTAATTTTCACCTCAACACATATGAGGCCAGGGAAGTCAGCTAGAAGGACCTCGGAGCTTACATGAACCCAGCAGTAGCCACATGCTCTTGTGATGGCCTTAAAACCACCACTACATGGCTTGTGAGAACCAGTCATGAAAGAAGGAACTCTAAGACAGCTGTCACCTTATGAATGGGTGTCACTGCGTGGGGGCAAGAGGCTCTATCTCTTGTCTACTGTGCAAATGTTCAGAATCAAATTGGCAGAAAAATAGATTTTATTCAAAGTCAGCTTGGAAGGAAGAGAGGAAATGTTCTCCTTTCAAATTTCCATCTTTAGAGAATCAAGGGCAAGGGAAGCTTTTATAAGAGAAGACACAACCAAGGGTTGTACTGGGGAATGAACCTGACCACATGTAAGCACAAATCCCACTGTTATGTGTAATTACAACGCACCAATAAAAATAAAAAAAATAATAATTGGAGAAACTGGATGTGGGTATGTGAGAACCCTCTAGAATATCTTTGCAACTTTTCTATAAAATTTAAACTATTCATAAACCCCTTATTAAAATAAAATAAAAGTGATAAATGTTTAAAACCCCACACTTTAAATCTTAAAAATATATACATAACACAGGCAATAGATTTAGATATTTACATTGCCAGAGAACCTAGCAGACTTAGCTTCCTTGGCATTCATGGAGGGGGGCAGGGAGAGAAGCCCGTTAGCCTTAACTCTCAGTGAAATGCAGAAAATGAATTTATTAGGAAGTTCCAAAGTTAAAACAGTTTGGAGCTTTCATTCTCAGTACTAGGAAGTTATCGTTAATTTCAGAGTGTCTTTTTCAACCTTGCCATTTGCAAACAGCCATAAAATACATGCGTATGAACTAATAATTGCAGATGTTTAGCAAAAGATAGGAAGAACACCAAGCTCTAGATTGCAATATGTATGACAACAGTGCAAGTGTTATTATTATTATTATTATTATTAGTAGTAGTAGTAGTAGTAGTAATAGTAGTAGTATTGGGGATTGAATCCAGGGACATTATACCTCTAAGCTACACCCCCAGCCCTATTTTATCTTTTATTTTGAAATAGGATCTTGCTAAATTATCCTGCTGTAGCCTTGAACCTGCAATTCTCTTGTCTTAACCTCTCAAGTACTGGTATTACAGGTGTGCATCACCACACTTGGTGTGAAAGTGTTATTGATCACAATTTTAAGGTATCTTATAGAAACCTGGTGTTGTGGTAGGCATGGGAAGATAATTTTAACAACATACTGTTGGTCAGAGGGAAAATGGCAAAACCAACTCCGTCCTCATAATTGCTCCTCCAGACGCACAGGAGGGGGTGTGCACAAGAATATTTATTGAGGTGATGGATGTCGTAGCGAAAAACTGGAAGCAGTGTGAATGTTCATCCAACAGTTAGCAATGACACAGCTATAGTCAAGGATGCTATAGAGTTGTTAAGACAAATGAAGTATCTAGCGTATATTCTGCACCAGGCACTGTTTAAGTGCTTTGTGTACATTACCACATTTAATTATCATAGTAACTTACAGGGTTACTATACACTTTCAAGATGAGCTGCTTGGTAAGAGTGATGTTACATAACTTGTCCGGAATTGCTCAGCTAGTAAGTGTGGAGCCAGGATTTTAACCCATACAGGATAGCTCCAGTGTCTGTCATCTATGAACACATCCTTCTCCTGGGTGGCCAAGGAGAGATGGCAAAGACATATTGTCAGGCAAAAAGTAGTACGTTACTGAATAGTACGTATAACAGAACTTCAGCTGGGTAAGTAAAAGGGACTGTAGTATACAGAAAACAGCATCCAGAGGATTTGTGCTTGGAGAGGACAGGTCACCTTATACTCTTCAGGACTCTTCAAATTGTGTCTATGAGATTTCTTTTATTATTATGTTGAACATTAGGAAAAACAGCTTGTTGGAAGAAAAAAAAACCTTAACATAGCCTCTGATCAGAAACCTAGCCTCTGATCAGAAATGGTGGTTGATTTTAACCACAGAAGCACTGTGGGGAGTAGAAAGAGCAAAGCTCAGCTACTATGTTAGTTTCCTGTAGCCACTGTAACAAATTACCACAGATGTGGGTGACTTAAAACAACCAAAATTTATTATCTCACAGTTCTGGAGACCAGAATTCTGAAATTAAGGTATAAACAGGGCCATGCAGGACACTAGACAGTGAATTTAGGTCCTACATTAATCCAGTATGACCTCATCTTAACATAAACAATGACATCCGCAGAGACATTATTTCCAAGTGCACATGAGTTTGGGGGTGCCATGACAAAATACCAGAGACTGGTTGGCTTAGACAACAGAAATGTATTTTCTCACACAGTTCCTGAGGCTGGAAGGTCCAAGATTGTGGTGCCATTGGGGTTGTGTCTGGAAAGGACTCTTCCTGGCTTGGAAACAACTACATTTTCACTGTGTCTTCATATGGCTTTTCCTCTATACAGAGGAAAAGGGGGCAGAGGGGGGAGGGGGAGAGGGGCACAGGGGGAGAGGGAAATCTGGCATCTCTTCCTCCTCCTATAATGACCATTTTGGTCAGTGAAGAGTGCCTCTAACTTCTACAGCAGCCAATGTCCAAATGAGAGGCTAAAGTCCTGATATGGCTGTTAGTGCTCACCTTAGGGAGATACAGAGGAAGTTCCCTGATAGATCTGTGGTCCACCTCTATCACTTGGTTAGAATAGCTGACATTTACTGAAAGCTGGCTTTGCCAGGCTTAGTTAGGAGTGCTTTCCAAAGATGACTTCCTTTATTCATTATCCATGTGGGAGGCAGTCTCATTATCCTTTTTTTCCAGGTGAAGAAAACAGAAGCTCAGAGAGGGAAGTGACATGTCCAAAGTGACATGAGCCTTCTCCGAGCTAGACTTTCAGGCTTTAGAGCCTGTCCTTGAAAAGATCTCAGGAGTAGGCCCCACCTAGGAGCTTTCTAGAAGGCTGGTCTGAGTGTGCTCGGTCTGCCTTCATCCACTGAGATCCCTACATACACTCATCCCTTCTACCCCAACTGAGTTACCTCTTCTCCTCATCTCCCCTCCAGGTCCTTATAGTGTCCTCACCCTGTCAGATGCACAGGCCCTTCATTCCTCTCCCTCAGTCTCCTGTAAATGCAGCTTCCCCTCAGGGTTTGACCCCTGGTTCCTGGTCCCCTAAGACTTGCTTTGCCCTCAAGATCTGCAGGCCAAAAGTACAATTTCTCCCCTCTCTATCCACTCTCAGGTCCTCCAGATTGGGCTTTCTCAGCCCATCCCCCATTCCTTATCTGGCCTCCCCTCTCCCATCAGTGACCCTCCCTGCCCAGAGCAATTCACACAGAAAGCCACCTGTGGGGGCCCTGGCTCCTGCCTTCCATGCCTCTCCAAAGTCCCAGCAGGGGTCTACCATCCTTCCATGGCCCAGCACTGTCCCAGAAAGCCACCCTCTTGTCCAGATGACCTCCATATAAATTTCTACTGCACAGTTTCATCTGTATCCTCACAGCTTCTTGATAACCCTTGTCTCCATTACCTGCACTCTGGCCCTGTCATTTAGAGGCTATTTTTGAGGACCCTTCTCTGAGGCGGTAGAGGAAGGGGCAGTCTTTAGAATTAAGAGGGCTATCTGGGCGTGGCGGCACATGCTTGTAATCCCAGCATTTGGGAGGCTGAGACCAGAGGTTCCGGGTTCGAGGCCAGCCTCAGCTACCTAGTGAGGCACTCCGCAACTTAGTGAGACCCGGTTTCAAAATAAAGAATAAAAAATAGGGCTGGGGGTGTAGCTCGGAGGTAGAATACCCCTGAGTTCAATTCCCAGTACTGCAAAAAAAAAAATTAAGGGGGCTCTTGGAAATTGTCCACTTCACTCTTATATGTACCCCAGCTTCAAGATTGTATAGTTGGAAAAGCTAAAGCCTGTAGTCATATAGTCAGGAGCCACATGTGATAATTAAGGGGCCAGGAGGAAAGAAGGGGAGACTGAGTGAGGGGAGAAGGGATGAGGTAGGGGTACCACTGAAGGAAGGAAGGACAAGCCCACTCTGAACAGCCTTCTAAATGAATTAATTAATAATTAAATACAATTTACTACTTCCTTGGTTACACTGGTCACATTTCAGAGTACTGAAGATTTGCTGAGGATCAATATTTTAAGCTGGCTTTCTTAATGTATCTATGTCAAACAGGCTATCCCACTGTGATTCAAGGAGGGAACTAAGGTTGTGATTTTTTCACTATTTCTCTTTTGACACAGCCCCACCCAAGTAAGGTCATTAAATGTTACTGCTTAACCCCACAGTCCCCATATAGGATGGGACTCTAGGAAAAAGACTTTTGGTCACATGTACATAGCTAAATGAAAGAAACTGAAGCATTACATATTGTTGGTTAGAACTGGTGCAGTCCTAGCATAGATATTATTTACTCTCATTTCCATCCCTGGAAAGGTCTGCAAAATGTAGAACTGTAAAAAGTTAAAAGTGCAAATGCTTCTGGGAATTATAAACTGAAATGCAGAGAGTGGAAGGCATTTGTTCAAACTGAATAGAACCAGAAATAGAGATCAGGTCTTTGGAGCCTGGGGCCACTCTCCATTCACACGTTAGAGGAGGAAAAGCAGGAGAACAAATGGCCAGAGGGGTAAGTAGAGAGTCAAAAGAATATGTTGTCATATACGCCGGGCGTGGTGGCGCACGCTTGTAATCCCAGCATTCGGGAGGCTGAGACCGGAGGATCCGGGTTCAAGGCCAGCCTCAGCTACCTAGTGAGGTACTCTGCAACTTAGTGAGACTCAGTTTCAAAATAAAGAATAAAAAATAGGGCTGGGGGTGTAGCTTGGAGGTAGAATGCCCCTGAGTTCAATCCCCGGTACCGCAAAAAAAAAAAAAAAAAAAAAAAAGAAAAAAGAATATGTTGTCATATAAGCAGAGATGAGAGTGTTTCCATAAGGAGGCGGTGGTTAGTTGTATCAAATGCAATGGCAGTGAGAAATAGAAAATACCCATTGGATTTGGCAGTATAGAGGTTATAGTCAGGTGACCTTGACAAAATCAGGTCAGGATCGTGGTGGAGGCAAAATCTGGGTTATAATGCACTGAAAAGTGAAGGGTTGTACCAGTTAAAGATGATAGATTATAGTCAGGTGCAGTGACACATGCCTATAATCACAGTACTTGGGAGGCTGAGACAGGAGGAACAAAGGTTCAAGGCCAGCAACTTAGTGAGACCTTCAGCAACTTAGTAAGAATTTGTTTCAAAATGATAAGGACTAGAGGTGCATATTGGAGGTAGAATGTTCCTGGATTTGATCTCCTGTACCCAAAACAACAACAACAAAGATATAAAAATAATAAAAGGGGAGCTGGGCATGGTGGCTTATGTTTGTAATTCCAGTGCTTGGGAGGCTGAGACAAGAGGATTACAGGTTCGCGGCTAGCCTCAGCTACTTAGTGAGACCCTCCACAGCTTAGTGAGAACCTGTTTCAAAATAAAAGATAAAAGTAAGACTAGGGATGTAGTTCGGAGGTAGAAGCCTCCTGGGTTCGATCCCCAGTACTGCAAATAATAATAATAATCATAATAATGGAAAAAGTGTAAAAACAATAATAACAAGAACGTGAAATAATCTCACAGCAGAGAGATTACAGTGACTGTCTCTGAGGCATGATCAGGACAGGAGCGATGTGAGGCTGGAATCTTAGGGGAAGGGGGAGTTTGAAAGTTTGTCTGTGGAGCACTGGACCACTTAGCCTGCCATATTCCTAAAATTGGAAGTCCTCAATCCATTTCATTTTTGGTGAGGAGAGTTTTCCTGTATTCTGGGGTGAGCGGTCCAGGAAAACTCTCCTCACCAAAAATGAAATGGATTGAGGACTTCCAATTTCAGGAATATGACCGGCTAGGTTGATTGGGCCAGCTCATCTGCTAAAAACAATCAGAAAAGTTAGATTAAAAAATATATATTTATTAGCTAGGTATGGTGGTGCATGCTTGTTATTCCAGTACTTGGGAGGCTGAGACAGGAGGATTGCAAATTCAAAGCCAGCCTCAGCAACTTAGCGAAGCTCTCAGCAGCTTAGTGAGACCCTGTTTCAAAATGAAAAATTAAATGAGGCTGGGGGTGTAGCTTGGAGGTAGAATGACCCTAGGGTCAATCCACAGCACTACAAAAAATTTTTACTTTTAAGTCGTTTTTTTTTGTAGTAGTAGTAGTACTGGCATTAAACTAGAGACCAGGCTGGTCATCAGTAAAGAGTGTAATAGGAGATCTTCCCTCATAAAAAGGATACAACTTCAGGGTAGGAGTAAACCAGGACTAAATGCTTCCCTTTCCCAGGTGACTACTGCAAGGTAGTTAGTTGAATCGAAAACCTCTCAATGAGGAAAAGTGTAGGACCAGTTGGCTTCAATGATGAATTCTACTAAAAATTTAAAGAAAAAGTAGCACCAGTACTTCTCAAAATCTTCAAAAAATTTTAAGAGGATAGAATATTCCGAAACTTATTCTATGAGGTCAGAATTACCCTGATACCAAAACCAAAGACACTATAAGAAAAGACAACTTCAGACAAATACCCATTATGATCAGTGATGCAAAAATGTTAAAATGCCTATTAGCAAAGCAAACTCACAAGCACATTGAAATTACTATATACCATGACCATGTGGGATTTATTCATAGAGTGCAGAGATGGGTCAACATACAAAAATAAATCAACAGAATACATAAAATTAACAAAATGAAGGGGAAAAAACATGGTCATGTCAATGGATTCAGAAAAAACATTTTATAAAATTCAAGACTCTGCTATGATAATGACAGAGGAAACTACCTCAATGCAAAAAGGCCACAAATAGGGAAAGACTGAAAATTCTTCCTCTAAGTGCCCACTTTTGTCACTTCTTTTGGTTGTTGTTGCTGCTGGGGATGGAACTCAGGGACCTTTTACCTCTGACCTATTCCTCCAGCCCTATTTTATTTTTTATTTGGAAACAGGGTCTCACTAAGTTGTGGAGGGCCTCACTAAGTTGTCGAGGCTATCTTCGAACCTGTAATCCTCCTGTCTCACACTCCCAAGTACTGAGATTACAAGTGTGTGCCACAAAACCTGGTACACTTTCATCATTTCTATGCAACATAGTACTGAAAATCCTAGTCTTTAGGAAAGAGAAAAGAATTAGAAGGCACCTAAACAGGAAAGGAAGAAGTAAAATGATCTGCCTAAAGACAAGACAATCTTATATATAGAAAATTCTTAAAGACTCTACTACAAAACTGTTGGAAGTAGTAATTGAATTCTATACGGTTGCAAGCTATGAGGTCAACACACAAAATATTATAGAGATTTATACACTAACAATGTAAAAAGTAAATTAAGAAAACAATCCAAGCCGGGCGTGGTGGCGCACGCTTGTAATCCCAGCATTTGGGAGGCTGAGACCAGAGGATCCGGGTTCGCGGCTAGCCTCAGCTATCTAATGAGACACTCCGCAACTTAGTGAGACTCGGTTTCAAAATAAAGAATAAAAAAAAATAGGGCTGGGGAGATGTAGCTCGGAGGTAGAACGCCCCTGAGTTCAATCCCCAGTACTGCAAAAAAAAAAAAAAAAAAAAAAAGAAAACAATCCAATTTATGATAGCATCAAAAAAATAAAATACATATGAATAAAATTAACCAAAGAGCTAGAAGATGTATATATAGAAAACTACTAAATATTTCTGAAAGAAAATAAGAAGACACAAATAAATAGGAACATATCCTGTGTTCATGGGGTGGAAGACTTAATGATACTAACATATCAATTCCAACTAAAGTGATCTACAGATTCAATTCAATTTCTGTCAAAATTCCAGCTGGGCACAGTGAAGCACACATGTAATCCCAGTACTTGGGAGGCTAAGACAGAAGGATCACAGGTTCACTGCCAGCCTCAGCAATTTAGCAAAACCCTCAGCAACTTAGTGAGACCATTTCAAAATAAAAAATAAGAAGGACTAGGGGTATAACTGGGAGGTAGAATGCTCCTGGGTTCAATCCCCAGTACTAAAAAAAAATCCCAATGCTCTTTTAGGATGGAAATAGGAAAATCCATCCTACAATTCATATGGAATCCCATGGGACCCTAAATAGTAGCAAAAACAATATAAACAATAGGAATGAAACAGGACTTAACCCTTCCTGATTCTAAAACTTGATACAAAGCTACAATAATGAAAAGAGTGTGATTATGGTATAAAGAAAAGCAGAACCAAGAAATAAATCCTTACATATTTGGCCAAAGGATTTTTACAAGGATTCCAAGACCATACAATGAGGAAAAAACGGTCTTTTCAACAAATGACATTGGGAAGTTGGATATTCACATCCAATAGAATGAAGCTGGACACTTATTTGCACAATATACAAATTAATTCAAAATGCTAAAAATCTAAAACAACTAAAACCATGAAACTCTTACAAGAAAACATAAGGGAAAGCATCATAACATTGAAGTTGGCAATAATTTCATGGATATGATGCCAAAAACAGGGCAACAGAAGAAAACATAGATGAACTACATAAAAATTCAAAACTTTTCTCTTTTTGTGGTACTGGCGATTTAACCCAGAGGCATTCTACCTCTGAACTGTACCCCCAGTCCTATTTTATTTTGAAATAGGGTCTCGCTAAGTTGCTGAAGATTTCATCAAGTTGCTGAGGCTGGCCTTGAACCTGTGATCCTTTTGTTTCAGCCTCCGTAGTACTGGAATTACAAGGGAATACCACTGCACCTGGCAAAATTAAAAACTTTTGTGTGTCAAAGAACACTATCAAAAATTATCATACACCACAGCAGTTCTACTTCTAGGTCTATACCCCAACGAATTGAAAGCAGGTATACCTATGTTCATAGCAGTGTTATTCACATCATAATAGCCCAAAGGTGAAAACAACCCAAGCTGTCTATTGACAGACAAATAGAGAAACAAAATGTGGTATATTTATACATCGTAATACTATTCAGCCATAAAAAAGGAATGAAG
>PVLC010005253.1:24687-48546 GCA_004027655.1 Graphiurus murinus
GCTTGTAATCCCAGCATTCGGGAGGCTGAGACCGGAGGATCCGGGTTCGCGGCCAGCCTCAGCTACCTAGTGAGGCACTCCGCAACTTAGTGAGACTCGGTTTCAAAATAAAGAATAAAAAATGGGGCTGGGGGTATAGCTCGGAGGTAGAATGCCCCTGAGTTCAATCCCCAGTACCGCCAAAAAAAACCCAAAAAAAAATAAAGAATAAAAAATAGGGCTGGGGGTATAGCTCGGAGGTAGAATGCCCCTGAGTTCAATCCCCAGTACCGCAAAAAAAAAAAAAAAAAAAAAAAAGGAATGAAGTACTTACATATGCTACAACATGAATGGACCTTGAAAACATGCTAATTGAAAGAAGTCAAGCTGGGTGTGGTGGCACACGCTTGTAATCCCAGTACTTAGGAGTCTGAGACAGGGGGATGCAGGTTCGTGGCCAGCCTCAGCTACTTAGTGACACCCTGTTTCAAAATAAAGAAAAAAAAATAGGGCTGGGGGAGTAGCTCGGAGATAGAATGCCCCTGGGTTCTATCCCCAGTACCGCAAAAGAAAAAAGAAAGAAAGAAAGAAGTCAGACACAAAAGTCCATATAATGCATGATTACACCTATATGAATTATCCAGGATAGGCAAATAATAGAGGCATAAAGTAGAATTGTGGTGCATAAAGCGTAATCATGGTTTCCAGAGATTGGAGGAAGGAGATTGGGAGAGTTATTTTTAATGGGTATAGTTTCATTTTGGGAATTTGAGAAAAGTTATGGAGATAGATGGTAGTGATGGTTACACAACACTGTGAATGCTCTTAATGCCAGTGAAATGTATAATTAGGATGACTAAAATGGTAAATTTTGCTGGGCATGGTGGCGCATGTTTGTGATCCACAGGAAGATTGTAGGTTTGAGGACAGCCTCAGCAATTAATGAAACTCTCAACCTAGAGAGACCCTGTTTCAAAATAAAAATAAAATGGGGCTGGGGGTATAGCTCAGAGGTAGAATGTCTCTGGGTTTAATTCCCAGCGCCCCAGTAAAATATAATAAATAAAATAAAGTAAAATGATAAATTTTAGCTGGGCCTACATGGTGGAGCATGCCTGAAATCCCAATACTTGGGAGACTGAGAAAGGAGGATTACAGGTTCAAAGTCAGCCTCAGCAACTCAGTGAGGTCCTCTGCAAAATATTAAGACCCTGTTTCAAAATAAAAAATAAAAGAGCTGGGGGTGTAGCTCACAGATAGAATAACCCCTAGGTTCAATCCCCAGTACCACACTAAAAAAAAAGATAAATTTTATATTATGTATATTTTATCACAACTAAAATTTAGATAAAACTAAAAATTGAAACAGAAATCTGAATAATATTGTAATTATTAAAGAAATTTAATCAGTAATTAAAATCTCCCATAAAGAAAGCTACAGACCAGAGTTATTTCATTGGCAAGTTGTACCAAATATTTCAAGAAGAAACAGTCTTACACAATTCTTCTGGACAATGGAAAACTAGAGGATCTTTCCTAACTTACGAGGCTTTGATACTAAACCTAAAAAAGACAGTATGAGAAAGAAAAAATAGAGGGCAATTTTACTTATGAACAGAAATGCAAAACCCTAAAAGAAATATTAGCAAATAGCAGCAGTAAATCAGAGGGACGAACAATTTGAATTAATCTAAAAAATGCAAAATTGGTTTATCACTAGAAAAATGAAGAATGTAAGTTTCCACATTAACAAGGAAAATCTTATATTTCAAAAGATGCAGATTATATATTTAATAAAATTCAATATTCATTCATGTTGAAGATTTGTGGCAAACTAGGAGATGAAGACTTCCTTAACTTGATAATGGCTATGTAAACAACTTGCAGTAGAATCTCATTGAAAGGTGAAACATTGAACTCTTTCACTTTGAGGTCAGGAAAACACAAAGATGTATGCCGTCATCGTTCTACTGAAGACTGAACTGGAAGTCCCAACTACTACAGTAAAGCAAGGAAAGGAACAGAAAAATCAAACTAGAATTATCTATAGATGATGTGCTTGCCTATATACAATATCCAAACAAATCAACAGATAAATTAGAATGAATAAGAATTTATCAAGTTTGTTGGCATGTACAGTAGCATCAAAATATTGAAGTACCTTGAAACGAAACCACCAAAATTTCTACAAAACTTCGTTTTGAAAGACACTAAAATAAATGGAAAGATACTGTGTTAATGGATTAAAAACTCAATATTATAAAGACACCAGCTCTCCTTAAATTAATTGATTTTTAGATTTCATGAATTCCCAATAAAAACTGTGCAGGTGTGTGTGTGTGTGTGTGTGTGTGTGTGTGTGTGTGTGTGTGTGTATGTTTGTATGTTTCTAGAGTGGAATTTGACAAGATTATTCTAAATTTATGTGGAATACAGAGGATCAAGAATATCAAGACACTTGAAGATGTTGGTGGTAGGAATTGTCCAACTGTGTGCCAAAACTAATTTAAAGTCCTAGCAATTAAGAGAGTGTGCTTTCCATACAGGGAGAGAAAAGTCAACCAGTGGAACAGACTAGAGTTCCAGAGATACACCCACACATGTGGGGGCATTTGGTATTTGACAGACTGGATATTGTAGAATAGTGGGACAAGGACAGACTCAACAAATGTTTCTATGACAATGTGGCTTCTGAATACACATATAAAATGAACTTAGATTCCTAGCTCACACATACATAAAAATCAAACCCAGATAAATTAAAGACCTAATGCGAAAGGAAAAAAATTATAAGTGCGTGCATGTGTGTGTGTGTGTGTGTGTGTGTGTGTGTGTGTGTGTGTTTCCAGTATTGGGGATTGAACCCGGGTGTTCTACTACTGAGTTATATACCCAGCCCTTTTATTTTTCCCAATCTCACTAAGTTGCCCAGGGTGGCATTGAACTTGTGATCCTCCTGCCTCAGCTTCCTGAGTAACTGAGATTATAGGCATGCACCACCATAAAGGTTTTTTTTAAGATAGTATAAGCGAATATTTTCATGATTTGGGGGTAGAGAAGAATATGTTAAGTTGCAAAAAGTCCTAAAAAAAAGTCCTACATGAAGCAGCCTAAGAGTGGCTGTTGGTAGCCAGCTTGAAAAGAAGGGCCTTGTCCTGGCACAAGAAAAACAGCCCAACACTTTCCAGTTATATGTGACCAACCAAACCCTGTTCAAAGGCAGGTCCAGAGAGAGTTTGTGAGTATGTTTCAGGTTCCCTCCCCACTGCCTCTACCTGGAAGTCATGACACCCAGCTTACTTACCTGCCTTGGAGGAAGGTACTGAAAGCCAGCTTAAGCAGACTCCAGCATTTTGTACTAGAGCAACTGGTGCAAAGAAAACTAGTGAAACTGACTGCTTTCCAGAACCTGGGCAAGGTCTGAGGCCAAGTCCAGAGAAAGCATTCAACTTGTCACTTCCACCCAGAGTATACCCTCCCTATCACGCTGACCACAGGTCTAGCTCCTGAGTCTACCCTGGCTGGAGGTGGACAGGAAGGGGAGAAACTTAAAAGAAGAAAAAGAAAATGTGCCTGATGGGAAAGATGGCTTCCTCTCCCAGAGCCTCTGCTTCTGAGAATCCTGTCTACGTTTGCGAATTGCTGAGAGAAATAAGACATGATGCACCATCCCTGACCTAGACAGTCCATTGATCAGGATCAACTGTTGCCATCAGTACTGCTCAAGCACAGAGGGCTATTGCATTCCAGCACTACAGAGTGAAGCTTGGTGAATGCAAAAAGCCTTCCTCTCCAAGACTGCAGAACATAGTAGAGGGGAGAGGGGGAAGGAAGGAAATGGTTTGGTGACTTGGGCTAGTATGAGATTCAAATGACTTCCCTTAGTGACTCTCCAGTCAAGTGAATGACCCTGATGGGACATATCACTACAATTAATCCTTCTGCTTCCCTAGCAATTTCTGACATCCACAGTCTTTTTTTCATTAGTTATAGCAAGCTTGAGGAAGTGGTCCCTTGAACATAGCCCAAATCTCTACCTTCAATGCCTGGGCCTCCTTCAAGTTTGGGGTGCATACAGAAGGAATATAAGACAGTCCTGACCTCCTGGTTAAGGTGCAAAGCTATTTCAATAGGAGTCATTTTTTCTAATTGATTTTAAATTATAATATCATGGAAAAATGTCTAGGTATATATTTATCACACTGGAGATAGCTTTCACATGGTCTGACGGAAGATATGTTACATAGGATAGGCAAAGTTCATTTGGGGGGCCCTGGGAAGGAATCTCCAAAAGCTAAGTCTCCAGGGCAGCTTAAATTGAGTTTCTGAGAGAAACCCACCATATCTGTAAGATTCCATGCTTAGAAAGCACAAGCACACAGTAGTTTCAAATATGAGCCCAAAATAAAGCACAGAAATGCATATGCCTCAAAATGTCAGAGGTCAATTTGCAGTGAAATTACTCCTCACAGGGACAAATCTGTAGTGCTGTATATATCAGGTGAATGGGAGACAGGTATGTGTTTAAGGATAGTTCATGAATCTCCTGAGCAAATAGAGGAGGCTGGTGAAAGTAAGTAAGAGGCATGCTGAGCCAGAAGCAGTATGGCAAGGTGATAGCCAGGAGAGACCTTAGTTCTTCCAGTCCTGGATAAATAGTCCCTGCTTCCTAGAGTTGATTGAGCTCCCTTTTTTGGGGGAAAGAATGCAAAGGAGGAAGGAAAGCTCTTTACCAACAAAGTTCTCGTTTAGAATCAGCCACTGGTGGTCCTCAATTATTGGGTTGTCAGATAAAATATAGGGTGCCTATGTTAAATTTAAATTTCTGACAGAGAGCCAAATTTTAGTATAAGCATATTAAAATATTTCATAGGATACACTTACACTAAGATATTATTTGAAATTCAGAAGTTATTTGGGCATCCTGTATTTTCATTTGCTAAATCCCAGGCAGTCCTGCTCAGGCAGGTCATCGGAGTGAGTCTAGAGGTGGAAAGGTGGCTATGGCCAAGCCCCTGGTTTCTGCAGGTTATTTTCAGGAATTGGACTGGGAACTTCATCACCACAACCAAGATACAGAGTGGGGTTAGTGTAAGGATCAAAGCCAGAACCTATGAACTGCATCAAGTGTAGAAAGTCCCAGCAGGGTCATGCCTCTGAGGCAGCATGGATACTGAGTCTCTGACTGAAGGGCCTACGGCCAAGGTGCTGGGCTGGGTAGAACAGGGTTGTTCCAAGGGTGTCCCTGGGCTACTTGCTTCAGAATCACCTGAGCCCTTTGGGAATCATGTAGGTTCCGGAGCCCCAGTGCAGACCTACTGAATCAGAATTGATAGAGGAAACCTGCATATCCCCAAGCACTCCTAGACTAGCTCTGATATGCAATGATTTTGAAAACCAGCAAGCAGGCATGGCCTGCAAATAATCATCGAGGCCTAATGGTTAAGTCATGAACTCTGGAACCAGACTGTACACTGGTTCTTCCATATATCTGTGTGACCTGGGGCAAGTGGTTTAACATCTCTGGGCCTCAGTTTCCTTATCTGTAAAGCAAGGATAATAATTGTGCTGATCTCATGGGGCTATTGTTAGGACCAAAAAAGGCTCTATGACCAAAGTGCCGAGAATAGTGTCTGTTATCCAGAAGTACAAGTGGCTAGGTGAACCTGCCAAGGAGAAAGAGGACGAGTTTGGGCCCTGGTGGTGACACATGCTGTAGGTGCTGCAGTGGAGTGAACTGGAGCAGAACTTCCTACCAAATGGCAGAGGGCTAGTTGCATCAGAAGTTATGAGGATGATTAATAAAAGGGACAGTCTTTAAATGCATGGGTGATCATGTTTGGCTAGAATGAAAAGCTAAAAAATGGATACTGTTCATTAAGTCCCAATTAGCAGGTAAATTGAACAGAGGGAAGAGAGTCCAAATGTTCCACCAAGCAATTAACGTGCTTCTTCTGTCCATGGTCATCCTTCGATTTGAACCACCTAATCGGTCAGCTTTATCAAGCGCTAAGATCCTGGAAATACTGGCTGCTAATTATTTTGGTGAGCCTCTGATTGCACTAAAAATGGATGTGTCCTGCTTTCTCTAATGACTCAAGCAGAGGGAGAAGATAAAGTAGTTCTAACTGTAATGAATTAAGCCCAGAGGATTTGGAGAGGACAAACATTCTCTCTCTTCATTTAACAAATGTGGCTAATGTCATGAAATTGGTAAAGTAAATGTGACCAGACATAGTTTGATTATGGAAAAAAACCTAGTACCCATCCCAAACTGCTCTTGAGTTGGCTGATGTCATGACCTGACTGGCTTTTAGTTCCAGTGACTCAATTCCTGCCGATACCCCTGCTTGGTTCCTTTGAAACATCAACCTTAGCCCTGGAGTCCTGGGCCCACCCTCAACATGGAACCAGATCTCCCTTAGGCTGGGTGAACCCCTTGCTCCACTGATACCCAGCTTTCCTGGCCAACTTCGGGCTTGGATTCTGACCTGTTTAGAGACCAGCCATCCTCCATGCTTTCCTTCTGACTGATGCCAAGAAAGTCGATTGTTCTTTCTTATGGAAAAGACACAGAGCAGGTTGGAAAGCATCTGAGATGGGCAGTGAAAAGAAAGTCACTCTCTATGTCCCTTTTCATCTAACACAGGGTGACCTGGGATACTGATGACTGACCATCGGGCGGTACCTGCCAGGAATTTGAACCTAGAGGGAAAAGGCCTTAGGACCTGAGGCAGCTGGACAAAGAGTGTCTGATTTCCCGGAGAGCCCCTGTAAGTGCAACAAAATGGAGATTTGACAAAACATTGGAAACTTTTACCATCATCTTCATCATCATCATCATCATCATCATCATCATAGCGGTGGTTGTTGAGTGCTTCTGTTCAAGCATCTTCTTGGTGCTAGGGTGGGAGCAGTGGGAGGAACAGGGTCTGAGTGCCTTCCCACAAGAAGGTAGACATCCCAAAGGTGGAGAAACAAATGGAGAAAGTCCTGCTTGTATCCAAATGGAAATGCATTTTCATTTTTATAGGGGTTGTACCAAATTCTCCTTTTGCCAGTTTTCTATAGAGTATCACCCAATGGTATATTGTGGTTTTAGCAAATGAGTCAATAATTTTAGAGAAAAATTGGTCAGGAGGTTGGAGTGCCTGAGATAGCTTGGGGATAATAGTAACCTGGGCAAATAGGTTCTCTACTTATCTATCTTGGGCCAGGGTGACTCAGGGTTAAAAGAGAACTTGAAATATTCCTAGCAGCATTTCTCATAATAGTGAAAATGTGGAAGGGTCTCAAGGGTCCATCAATGGATAAACAAAAAATGGTCTATCCCTATAAAGGAATATTATTCAATCATAAAAGGAATGAAGTATGGATACATAGTAATATATCAATGAACCTTGAAAAATGCTAAGGGGAAAAAAGCCAGATGCAAAAGGCCACATATTGTATGATTCTGTTTATATAAACTAGCCAGATAGGCAAATCCAAAGAATCCAGATTCATGATTTCTAGGAGCTGGGGTGTGGGGGAGGAGAGTGAGGAGTGATGTAAATGGTTCTGGGGGTTTTGGGGGTGTGATGAAAATGTTCTGATATTAGATAGTAGTGGTGGCTGCACAACTTTGTGAATATGCAAAAAAGAAACCCTAACCAAATTGTACATTTTACAGTGTGAATATTGTGGTATGGGAGTTACAACTCAATAAAAAACAAACAAAATGCAGAATGACAACAAAAAAAAGAATACAGTATATATTTCATCATATCCCAGAGCAAAACACTATCTTATGAAGCCAAGCTATGGGGAAAAGGGATTGGGCCTGTGTCCAAGCCTGGACTAACCTTGGCATGCCTGTGGGAAAGTTCTTTCACCTCTCTAGGCCTCAGTTTCCCTGACTGTTTAGTGACATTATTAGGAGAAACTCTATCCCAATAAACTTTAGCAAACAATAAAAATGCTTATTTAAAATGACAGTTACTAATTATAGGCACGGGCTTATTAAAGTGCCTGAGGGTTAACTGAGAGCTCCAAATCATAATCATGTGCACAGAAATGTCACTCATTCCTGTGTGGAAGGCATCAGCACCAGTTTGCTCTCTCATTCTTCAGGGGATGTTTCAGGTCTCCTGTATTTGTATTCTATAACTTAGTAGTTTTCAAAGCCTAAATAGTTTCTGCCACTCCCAGTTACTTCTGCTTCCTATCAGGCCTTTTAGAAAGAAACTTTAATTGGGGCTAGGGGTGGAGCTCAGTGGTAAAGCGCTCACATGCTCTGGGCCCTGGGTTCAATCCCCAGCACCACAAAAAATAAAATAAAATAAAGTTGCATTAAAAGAGACTTAATTAATTAAAAAATCTTTGAAATCTTAATCCATGTACACTGCACTGTAGCCAATAAAGGACTTCCCTTTATTCCGAAGCAATTGAATTTATTGCCCAGGGGACTTGCCCTACCCTTTAAAATAGGACCTGATTCTCACACTCATACATTTCCATATGACTGATTAAATATCCATCTGTTTTTCTTAGTACTGGGGCAATGTTCAGAATCTTCATTGAGATTAGTTCATAAAAATAGAATATTAATTTAACCAGATGCCAAATTCTTTCCCTTTTAGATTTTTAAAATATTTGCCTTGTGGTATTGAAAAACTGAAATCCCAAGAGGTCTTGGTTAACTAGTGTCCAAACAGAGGTAGGGGCCATGGGGGTCAGCTTACTCTCTCCTGCTCACCCCTCAATCCCAGGGAGGTCCGAACCACATCTACAGGCGACTCGAAGCACCAGGGAGCTGCTGCCGCTCAGAAGTACTACACTCTGCGGTATAACAATGCCGGTGACAGTTTACAATCTATCCTTACAGGTTTGTTCTGGCAGGAGGGTCACCGGAATGCTCAGTTCTTTTTTTTTTTTTTCTCCTTCATTTTTATTTTGTTTGTCCATTTTAATTCAAAACGACTCCTTTCCATAAGAGAAAGAATTCAAACTCTCGGGGAATCAGTATGAAGAGCCTCTTGTAGGATAAGGAGTACCGCATAGCCTGTTCTTGGGCGCCTTTACCGGAAAAATCCTGGCTAGGACTAGTTGTGTGAGAGCGCGCAGCCGGGCTTGCAGGAGAAGCGAGCTAAGGAAAAAAGGCACCAAGCCAGAGATTGTAATTTGCGCCAGTTACCCGTTTTCCGAAGGGAGCTCAGGATAGGGACAGGGGCTTGGTCTCCAAGCTAGGAACACATTTGCACTTCGGGCTCTTTAGCGGGAGAAAACGTGCAATTTCAGTTTTTTTAGCAGTGTCTTGTCTTAAAGGTCTGAACTTTTAAATCCGTTTCCAAACCCGCCCCCGACTCCCTCCCACGCCAGTCTCCCTTTGCCCCGGGGCAGAGGGCTGCTGTGCCCAGACGGTGGCGCTCTAGCCCTCTGCAACCCCTCTCCCCCACTGCGGCTAGAAGACTAGTGTGGAACGAGTTTTAGGGTGTCCACTGAGATTTTCTGGGAGGCTTCCCTACAACACCCTAACTTTTAGTAGCTTGCAGAAATCCGCTCCCATGACCAAGGTGGTCGAGGGAGCCAGTGTCCGAATCGCCCCCGTTTAGTTTAGCGGAGACTTTCGGATTTCCCGTGGCCCGTGGGCTTCAAGATTTGGGCGCACGCAGAAAAGAGATCCACGATGTGAGGGGGCTCTGTGACAGAGAAAGGGTGGAAATGAGACCCCCGGCAGGGGATGACAAAGGAGTAGGACCGAGAAGTCTTCACTGGAGCGGGGCGGAGGGTGCTGCTAGGCCGCCCCGCCGGGCATCTCTGCAGCTTTTCCGCCGCGGCAGCACAGCTGCCTCAGCCTGACTGACTGCCCTGCACCTTCCCGTAGAAAGTGCCGACACTCCGAGAGGGGACCGAAGCCGGAACCGCTCTCCCTGACACACTGCAGCGACAGCCCAAGAGAAGGGCTTTCTTGTCCGTTTTACCTTACCCCAAAGCAGCCCCTGAACTCTCCCCGCTGCGTGCCGGCAGCTGGGAAGGGAAGAGGTCCCCGCTGTCCCTGTCACTTGCCCCAAAACTGGTGATCAAGCAGCCGTTGGCTGCCTCCCCTTCCCCCGGGCGGAGACCCACTTCCTGCTTCCAGAATAGAGCACAAGTTACAGTACTTCACACACAGAGCAAGACTCTTACACCAGTGCGGCGGCTCCTTGCTTCTGCTGCTAAAGGTTTAAACTGGCTCCTAGCGGGAACCCTCGTGGGGATAAGTTCCCTAGAATGTAGGGACCCGATTTGGGGTGATATTCCCCCATCGGCTAGTTATCCTCTGTTTCCCCATGGGGTGTGGAAGGCTCTGGACAGGCGAGAGCGCTGGGAGTGGGGTAAATCTCTCAAGGAGACTTGTAGGGGCAAAGATTCAAGGGACCACCGGCCATTCCCCACACCCTGTTGAGGGCTGCAGACTGTCTTGGGCTGGCACTAACCCCCAAGGATCCCAAGTCCCTGTTCTGCAATCTACATCTCTTTGCCAAGTGTTTTTTGTTTCAGGGGGAGGGAGAAGAATTTGCTAGAAATGGATATGCAGCAGCTTTTGAGAGGAGGAGGTGGTTTCTGAGCTAGTCAGGATGCTAGGTACCTGAGGGATTGGGAGGGGGCGCTGGCTAGAGGGAGAAGCACATACAAGGCAATCGGAAGCCAGATGACATCTCTCTGTGGATTTGTCCAAGAAAAGGGGGTGACTAAGGCAGGGGCGGTCAAGGAGCTCTGATTGGTCTGGGGGAGGGACTAGGGGTGGGGCTAGCTACCTCTTGAGGCTTTAAAAGCTCATCGGAGAGGGGCGGTATGCTGTCATTTGGTCTCTGAATCTCAGAGAGGAAGGCACGCTTTCCTGGAGCTCCTGGTGACAGAGCAGGTGTTTACAGTCCACAGAGCAGGTGTTTACAGTCCGGGCGGCTGCTTATCCTGAGCGTGCTGGGAGATCTTAATGGTCTCCAGGAGCAACATGGGGCCTACCCTGGCGGTGCCCACCCCTTACGGCTGCATCGGCTGTAAGCTGCCACAACCCGACTACCCACCGGCTCTAATCACCTTCATGTTCTGCGCAATGGTTATCACCATTGTCGTAGACCTGATCGGCAACTCCATGGTCATTTTGGCTGTGACGAAGAACAAGAAGCTCCGAAATTCTGGTAAATCATCTTTCCTCTCCCTACCCAGTGTGCAGTAACTCGCAAACACCCTGGGGACTTAGTTTGGGTACCCTGAAGAGAGAACCCCTCACATTAAATATCATTGCTTCCAAATCCCCCTGAAAGCCTTAGAACGGGCGGGTGGGTGATGGTCTGCGGGAGCCCCCATAAACATGGAACGTCTTAAGGCTGGAAGAGCTCAGAAAATTAGCTTAGGGCATCCAAGAGCAAAGGCTGGGTTCCCGCCGGGCACGGGAAGCCCGCGGAACTCTGTCCCGTCGGGGATCGGATGCTGAGGGAGTTGGTACCTGGGCAGAAAGTCAGGCGGCCTCCCGGGGACAGCCAGCCGAGCTGGACACCGCCGGAGTGGCCGTGCCAAGTCACAGCTGACCGGATGGACTCGGAGGAAGCGGCAGAATTGCGATCCGCTTTGAGAAAGTTAAGTTCTCCGCGGCCGCGGCGGCGCTTACCGGAGCGCAACGCTGCGGACGCGCTGCAGCCCAGTTGCGACCCGCTCGCCGCAGCGCTGGGGTGAGCGTGCGGCTCCAGGGCTGCAGAGCTCGGACCCCCAAACCCGAAGATCGAGCAGGGAGGTCTGAGCCCGCTGCCAGCCGAGCTGTGTTGGCGGGTCTCGGGGCTCGCAGCGGACAGCGGTGAGAGGCGGGGTGGAGCTGCAGGCGGTGGCAGTGACGGTGGCTGCGAGATCCCGAGGTCTGTACGAGGGCTACTGGGGGTCGCAGGGAGGGACAGCGGAGAGGTTCAGGAAGGAGCTCAGAGCCTTGGACCCTTGGACGGGGTGGCGGGATGGAAGACAGATCTGCCAGGTAGGACTCGGCCGGAGGGTGTCGGGAGAGCTCAGAGGGCTGCGAGGGACTCGGAGTGAAAAGCGCTGGGGTCTGGGAACGCTGAGCTGGACTTCCCTCGCTCCCTGCCAGTGCGGAGGGGAGGGGTGGGCAGCAAGCGGGGTGGGGAGGAGGAGTGCGGGAGGATGTAGTGTGCAGCAACAAGTGTCCCGGCTGGGGGCGGCAGACAGTGCCAAGCAGCGCGTCCCGTTTTCAGTTTGGGCGGGAGAAGCCTGGGGACCCGGAGGGACAAGGGGTCCACGTCCTCGCTCTGGTGGGTGGAGGGAACCCGTGGGGCCCAGGGTCGCAGCCACCAAGGTCTCCTTCAGCCGAGGATGGAGAAGTCCCAGAGTCTAACCCAGTCAGAGACCCACAAGACCGACCGCGGCGGGTTGCGGGAAGAGGAGAGACCTGGGTGGGTGGAGGGGTGTAATTTGCCCTGACGAGAAGTCACAAACACCGCACAAGTTTCAAAATGCAGTGCAGGCACATAGTCATTAAAAGTTTTCTTTCCAACTACGGTGAGTGTGTCCGATTTCTCCTTCATATCCCAGAGACTAGGGACAGCGTCCCGAAGGGACCTCTGGCCATTCGGTCGCAAGGTGCCAACCCACGGAGCTCCGGGAACCACCTTCAAAGCTCGTGCTCTTTTTCTTTTCCTTCTTCTCTTTCCTTTTCTTCTATATTTCAAATATTTTTTGTGTGATTGTCATGGTTTTGTTTTTAATGTTTTGCACCGTTTTTACCACTGTCCTTTCTCAAATTCATTACTTTGAGGGAAAACCCTAGAAAGAACTCTTTCTTCGGTAGAAAGAGGTAGAAAGCGCTGAGAACGAATCTTGGCAGAGCTAAAAATCCCCCATTTTCTCCCAGTCCAAGATGAAGTGCAATATTTTGCCAAACTAATGCTAGTTAGCAACAAGGTGTTTCCAAAGAGGGCTCTCTGCCTGCACTTGGCCTCTTCCTTCTCCTTTTTTGTGAAAAGGGTTTGCAAAAAAAGTTTCTACAGCCACCCTACAAAAACAGGAATAGGGGGGAATCCCCCTCAGGCTCCAGTAAAGCTCAGTGCCAGGGGTCAGGAGCTTGTGCCAGCGATAAATCTGCTTGTGCCGGGTTTTGCGGCTCTGTGGGATATGCACACACTCCTGCTAATCCTTGCAGGGACCTCCCCCCACTACTCCTGTCCTGCTCGGATTTTCTTTGGTCTCAGACTAAATTGGACAGGGCTCCCCCCTTCCCCTCAGGCTTTACCCTTAGGTTACCTGGAAAACTGTAAGTATTTAACCCTGCTCAGTCTTAGATTACCCTCTGGTAGATTACCCAAGGAAATGGTCTGTAATACCCTTTTTCAGAATATCTTTAGATATGTTTGTGTTATAAATTCAGTGCTAGGCTAGAGAAAGATGAGGGCTAATTTATTATTATTATTGTTCAAGTCAAGGCTTCCTGACATTTCTGCAGTCTGTCTCCTTGCCTCCTCCAGCTGTTTCCTAAGGACACTGGATCTAGTTCACCTTTACCTCCTTCCTCCCCCATTGTGGAAAAACTTTGCGTTGTGTTTTTCTCTAAACTGGTGTCACCATGACTCTGCCTTCTCACAACGATTCTGTGATAACTCTGTCTTATTTTCACCCTTCCCCCCCCCCCCGAGCAAGATGACACAGTCATTTGAAAGGGGAAAAAAAATCGAGCAAAGGACAGGTTTCCCGTACCTGACTTTGAATCAGAATCACCTGAGACCTGCTTGCAAAATAAAAATACGCAACTGCATTTCCTCAAGAGCATTCTAGAATTCTAAATCATCACCAACATAGCTGGCTTTTTCCTTAGTCTTAATATTGTAAAAATTTTAAATTATTTCCATACTTTAACCATTTATTTCTCTCCCCCCTTTCTCCCTCCTCCAATATGTTTTCCAGGCAACATCTTTGTGGTCAGCCTCTCTGTGGCTGACATGCTGGTGGCCATCTATCCCTACCCTCTCATGCTGCATGCCATGTCCATCGGGGGCTGGGATCTGAGCCAGCTCCAGTGCCAAATGGTCGGCTTAGTCACAGGGCTGAGTGTGGTTGGCTCCATCTTCAACATCATGGCCATTGCCATCAACCGTTACTGCTATATCTGCCACAGCCTCCAGTATGAGCGGATCTTTAGTGTGCGCAATACTTGCATCTACCTGGTTGTCACCTGGGTCATGACAGTCCTGGCTGTCCTGCCCAACATGTACATCGGCACCATTGAGTACGACCCTCGCACTTACACCTGCATCTTCAACTACCTGAACAACCCTGACTTCGCTGTGACCATCGTCTGCATCCACTTTGTGCTCCCTCTCCTTATTGTTGGTTTCTGCTACTTGAGAATCTGGACCAAAGTGCTGGCCGCCCGGGACCCAGCTGGGCAGAATCCCAACAACCAATTAGCCGAGGTTCGAAATTTTTTAACCATGTTTGTGATCTTCCTCCTTTTTACAGTATGCTGGTGCCCTATCAATGTGCTCACTGTGTTGGTGGCTGTCAGTCCGAAGGAGATGGCAGGCAAGATCCCCAACTGGCTTTATCTTGCAGCCTACTTCATAGCCTACTTCAACAGTTGCCTCAACGCTGTAATCTATGGGCTCCTCAATGAGAATTTCCGACGAGAGTACTGGACCATCTTCCATGCTATGCGGCACCCCATCCTGTTCCTCTCTGGCATCATCACTGATATTCATGAGACAAGGGAGGCCCGTGCCCTGGCCCGTGCCCGGGCCCATGCCCGAGACCAAGCCCAAGAACAAGACTGTGCTCGTGTCTGTCCTACTGTGGAGGGAACCCCGATGAGTGTCCGGAATGTTCCACTGCCTGGTGATGCTGCAGCTGGCCACCCTGATCGTGCCTCTGGCCACCCCAAGCCCCATCCCAGGTCTGCCTCTGCCTACCGCAAATCTGCCTCTGGCCACCACAAGTCTGTCTCTGCCCACTCCAAAGTCACCTCTGTCCACTCCAAGGCTGTCTCTGGCCACCTCAAGTCTGCCACTGTCTACCCTAAGCCTGCCTCTGTCCACTTCAAGGCTGACTCTGTCCATTTCAAGCCTGCCTCTGTCCATTTCAAGGGTGACACTGTTCATTTCAAGCTGGCTTCCAAGTCTGCCACTGGTCACCATGTCCCTGCTGGCAGCCACTCCAAGTCGGCTTTCGGCCCTGCCACCAGCCACACTAAACCTGCTACTGGCCACATTAAGCGTGCTCCCAGCCATCCTGAGCCCACCACTGCTGACTATCTCGAGCCTGCCACCAACACCCCTCCTGAGCCCACTGCTGCCGGCCCCCTGGATCTCTCCATCTCCCACTGCCCTGAGATCACCACCACCACCACCACCAGCCATCTTTCGTCAGAGGTCACTGCCCTCCCTGAGTCCACCTCCAGCCCTACCGCTGCAACCCCTGAGTCTGCCACCAGCCACCTGGAGCCTGCTGCTGCTGACCTTCCTGACCCTGCTGTAGTCCCCACTACCACCACTGATTATCATGAGGTTGTGGTTATTGATGTTGAGGATGATTTTGATGAAATGGCTGTGTAAAAAGTGCTCTTGTGGGTGGCCAGGCTGTGGTCCACCTTCCAGTCTGTCCTGCATATGTAATCCAAAGCAAGATACCTTTACTGCATCTATACACAGAGACATACGAAGACACTGACCCGCAGACATCGTCTAAGCTACATCCACCTTTCAGGCATACTCTTCCTTGACAGTGTGCGTGTGTGTGTGTGTGTGTGTGTGTGTGTGTGTGTGTGTGTGTGTGTGTGTGTGTGATCTTAGATCAAATTTCCCTCAAGTTCAACATTCGTTGTTCCCAGCCTTCCTTTCCTTCTATAGTTGACTTTCAACTTTCAGTGATCCCTGAAATGTTGGACTTTGATTTTTACCCACTTTCCCCCATTCCTCATTTCCTCTGCCTTGTTCCTGCTTCCTTCTCCCACTCTCAGGGCTGGGGGAGGAGTGCATATGCAATGGTAAAGGTGAGTCTTAGTGGTGACTTCTGTAAAGTGACGGTGACTGTACTGCTTTATGTTTTTAACTGTGTAACTCTATGTAGTACTTTTAATGGCAGTCTGAAAAGCAGTTCCAAGAAAGCTTCTTGAAAGATTCTTTTCAAATTTCAGTGACGAAATAGGATCCATATTTGGAGAACAGAATTGGATAAACTCTTCTTAAAATTACTTTCTATGCCTATGAGATCAAGTGGCAAAAGGAAACATATGGTTACACCATTTTTTTTTGTATTTTGTGACAATTCAGACATCGGTGCTGATTTTTGTAGTCATACATGGTTGCAAATGATGAGATGCTTTTACCATGTTTTTAGTCATTTATGTTTTTTAGTATTTTCCAGAATTTCTTTTCACTTAGTTTCACAGGAGCAAATCAATCCCCGATTTCTCCTACTAACATCTAAACTTATGTTTGCTAGGATCAATTACACTCATGTTTTTAATACTATAATGCATAATTACTCTTTACCTTGCAGATTTTTTTAAACAGCCTGATGTCTTTACAGGTTTTTTTTTTTTGCATTTTTTTTTCATTTGAAGGGGAATTTGAAGTCATAAGTGGTAGCCAGATGTGAGTGGAGTATGCTGTGGTAATTATAAGTGAGTATTCCTCCAAAAGCCTTATTCCTCTGAACCTCCCAGCTGGGAAGGGGGCTGAGGAGGAAGCGAGGCCAGCACCAGTGGTCCCCCACACCTGGCTGAGGTTCTGCCACACATAATGCGAAGTTGTAGCAGTTTTGAATCAGCATACTTGACAGCCCAGGAAATTATTTTCCTCTAGAATCCAAGAAAAAAAACCCTGCTGTTTATCAAAATTTCAACTGTTGATTCAAATTGACACTTTGAGCAAAGTTTACTGTACAAAATCTGGTGAGGATAAGTGAAGGTGTATTATACTGCCTTAATTATATTATGTATTTGTAGTAGCAATGAAATAAAAGTGGTTTTGTGGCAATGTATGATTTCTTAATGAACTTATTTCTTCCACTGGAGTTACTTGTGGGAGGGTGTCCAAGGTAGGGGTGAAAAAGCACTGACCTTGGGGAATGAGAAGACTTGGGTGAAAGTTCTTTCCCTGCCACAAGTTTGTTATATCCCACAGCCAGTCATGGGCCCCTTCTCCCCTCATCTCTAATTTTTTTTTTAAATTTTGGTACTGGGGATTGATCCCAGGGATGGTCTAGTTCTTAGCTGTACCCCCAGCCCTTTTTATTTTTTTTTTTCTTTTTAAACAGGGTCTCTCTAAGTTGCAGACAATCTCACTAAGTTGCTGAGGCTGGTCTCTAACCTGTGATCCTCCTGTCTCAGTCTCCCAGGTACTGGGATTATAGGTGTGTGACACTATGCCTGGGTCACCTCATTTCTTTTAATTAAAGAACTGTGGAGGATGTGGCAGGGGAAAGAAGGTTCATTAGGTTTGTGTGTTCTTACTACTGTGCTGACATTGGATGACCTGAGCTGTCTACTTTTGGACTTATGAACCTTTCCTTCCTGCCATAGCTTCTGAAAACAAGAGCTTTTTACCCCAGTGGAAGAGTGAAGTCAGGGATTAATAATGTCACAACCCCAAAGGCTTCTGGTACCGGGGAAAAGAACTCACGATGAGGCAGCGGGGGTAGAGGGGTGAAAGGTAGAAGGCCTAGCGGTTTGATAATGGGAGGTGTGTGGCAAGACTCCAGACACTGGACAAGGCTCCTGATCTCAAGATCTTGGTTTCAAAAGAATCTCTGATGATAAGAAAGTGCTCAAACTTCTCCATAAAAATCAAAGTGGATTCAAAATAATATATGGTAGGACATTAAAAAAAAGTCCACTTAAAACATGAACATACACATAGACACACAAAGTTATACATATACTCTATTAAGGTTTTGCCTGTAAGTATAAACTGAGGTCATCTTAACTTTCTTTTTTGTGGTACTGGGGATTGGACTCAGGGGCCCTCTAACTACTGAGGTATACCTTAGCCCTTTTTATTTTTTATTTTGAGACAGGATCTCTCCAAGTTGCCCAGGCTGGTCTTGAACTTACAATTCTCCTGCTTGAACCTCCTGAGTAGCTAAGATTACAGGTGTGCACCTCCATATCCCCACACCTGGCTATCTTTTCTTTTTGTGTGTGTGTGGTACTGGAGATTGAACCCAGGGACATTCTACCTTTGAGCTACACCCCTAGCCCTTTTTATTTTTTGAAATAGGGTTTCTCTAGGTTGCTGAGAATCTCACTAAATTGCTAAGACTGGCCTCGAACCTGTAATCCTACTCTCTCAGTCTCCCAAGTACTGACCATCTTAATTTTCAATGCCCAAGTTATAGTGGTCTTAGCCCCATCAGCATGACTGCTGGACCTCAGGCTGACTGACTCACTCCCATACCCCAAGCAAAACTCCTACTGAATATTCCTGAATATCTAAAAAGGATGCTTACTCATGTGCTTACAAGGGTCAACAGCCCCCCCCCCATGTTTTCCATGTTCTTCCTCTTCACTTCCACCCAAATATTTTCTCTGGGAAAGACTGCAGCCATCCAAAGCCCAAAGCTGGGGTACTGAGTTCTAATGATGCAAACTACCATTCTCCAGGGGTTTCAGGGGGATAGGGTTCTGAAAGGAAATGGAGAGGTGAGCAGAACTGTCTGTCTTTATTACAACTTCGTTCCACACTTTGGCCCCAGTGCTTAGAGCAGTAAAGCTCATTCCCATAGTCTTGCTAAAGCATCTGCGTGACCACATCTGCTGATCTCTGGAAGGCTACATTCACTAAGCTCGAACCACAGGAGGAGTAGCAGGGCAGGTCCTCCCTCCCTTATCCCAGGCCCCTGCAGCCCCAAAGTCAAGAAGCCTCCCAAACACCTTTCTGGTTTACCACACCTGTTTGGAGTGTCAAAGGCAACAAGCTGTTTCTCTGCACTGAGGTTTAAGGCACTCCCTAGTTCTCTCTGGGATGATGTAGGGACAACCGAAGGGCCAGCCAGCTTTGCTGACTTCCTCTAAGAGGAATCTGCCTCCAGATGAGCTTAAGTCTCCACAATCAAGGGATGAAAACAAATGCCTGAATGTATCACTTGGAATCTTGCTATGATGTTGAATTGCAATGTGCCAATAAAAGTATAATAAAAATGCAAGCAAAAATGGTAACTTTCCCCAGTTTTTCCTTTTGAATGAAAATATAATTTTTACACGGTAAAGTGACAGCTTGACAACTTTACAAAACACACACACACACACACACACACACACACACACACACACACACACACTACAACCCCAGCCAGAAAATAGATAGAACCCAAGTAGGCTTCTGTATGTCCTCTTCTAATCACAGGAGTACAGAGTGCTACAACCTTATTTCCCGCTTACTGACATATCCATAGGGTTCCATAATAAGAGGGAAAACAAGAATTAGGACACAGGACATTTTTGCCCCTGGCATAGCTATAGTCAACAGTGAATGCAACTTCATTTCTAGCCAGATAAATCTAAAACTTCACATTTACAGAAGATTTACCTCAGCTCTCTTTACGCTTACTCTTCAGATTCCGTAAAAATTATTCTGATTCCATAATAAATTATATGCCATGCTAAAAATCAAAACCCAGAACAGAACACTAAGGAGACAAGAACCACACTCATCTATGGCAGAGATTTTAGAATTGTCAGATTAGGAATTTACAGTGACTAGGATAAATATGCTAAGGACATAGAAATAAAATAGGAAAGATGGAAGAACAGATGAGTGATGAAAACAGAAAGAAAGAAACTAAGAAGGAGTCAAAGTAAATGCTATGAACCAAAACCATTGTAACAGAAATGAAGACTGGTTTTATTGGACTCTTTAGTGGACTAGACACAGCTGAAGAAAGAATCAAACTAAAAAGCAGAGAGAAAAAAAGTGTGAAAAAAGTAATATAACATCCAAGAACTCTGTAACAATAGCAAAAGGTATAAGGTATGAGTAGTTGGAATATTAGAAGAAAGAGTTGGAAACTGAAGAAATCTTTGAAATGCTGATGGCTGAGAGTTCTCTAAACTAATTATTAGGCACCAAACCCCAGAATCAGGAAGCTTAAAGAATACCAACCAGGATAAGTTAAAAATATCAATATGTAGGCATGCCATTTTCAAGTTAAAGAAAATCAAAGGGCAAGAGAAAAATCTTGAAGGAATGCAAAGGAAGAAACTGTATCACATATGGGAGTATAAAAATAAGAATTACACCAGTCTTCTCAGAAACCATGCAAGCAAAAGGAGAGTAGAGTGAACTATTTAAAGTATTGAAAGAGGAGGCTGTTGTGGTGCACACCTGTAATCCTAGTATTTGGGAGGCTGAGACAGGAGGATTGCAGGTTTTGAGGCCAGCCTCAGAAACTTAGTGAGATTATGTTTCAAAATAAAAAATAAAAATGGCTAGGGCTATACCTCTGAGGTAGAATGCCTCTGGGTTAAATCCCTACTATCACAAACAAACAAACAAACAAGTAAACAAATAAAATATTGAAAGAAAAAACTCCACCAGACTAGAGTTCTGTATCTAACAAAATTATTTTTTAAAAGTGTAGGAGAGCCGGGCGTGGTGGCGCATGCTTGTAATCCCAGCATTCGGGAGGCTGAGACCAGAGGATCCGGGTTCTCGGCCAGCCTCAGGTACCTAGTGAGGCACTCCGCAACTTAGTGAGACTCGGTTTCAAAATAAAGAATAAAAAATAGGGCTGGGGGTATAGCTCGGAGGTAGAATGCCCCTGAGTTCAATCCCCAGTACCGCAAAAAAAAAAAAAAAAAAAAAAAAAAAAAAAAAAGTGTAGGAGAAATATAGATTTTCTCAGACAAACAAAAATTGAGGAAATTTTTCACTTCATTAGTAGGCCTACTCTGCAAGAAATATTAAAAGAAGTTCTTCAACAAAAAGGAAAATGACATAGGTCAGAATTTTATTTTTGCATTAAAAAAGAAGAACTCTAGAGAAGGAATAAATGAAAAGAACATAAAATCTATTATTTTCTTTTTCTTAGCTGATCTAATAGATAACAGTTTTGTCAAAAAACAATAGCAACAATATATTGGATGATTATAGCTTATGGATAAGTGAATGAATGGCAGCAATGTTATTCAGAAAGGTAAGGAAGAGCTGGGCGTGGTGGCGCACGCTTGTAATCCCAGCATTTGGGAGGCTGAGACCGGAAGATCCGGGTTAGCAGCCAGCCTCAGCTACCTAGTGAGGTGCTCTGCAACTTAGTGAGACCCTGTTTCAAAATAAAGAATAAAAAATAGGGCTGCGGGTGTAGCTCGGAGGTAGAATGCCCCTGAGTTCAATCCCCAGTACCACAAAAAAAAAAAAAAAAAAAAGAAAGGTAAGGAAGAATTGGGAATACTCTGCCATAAGGCATGGCAACTACTTGGGAAATTGTACAGTGTCATTTGAAAATGGGCTTAGATTAGTTGTAAATGTATATTACAAGTTCCAGACAAACCACTAAAAAAAGTCAACAAGTCTATATGTAAGAGAGGAGAGAAAACAGAATCACAAAACACTCAAACTTAGAGAAAGAAGAAAAGGCAATTAATAGAAAATGATTACAAGTATGTGAGTTATTAATCCAACTATATAAGTAGTCACTGAAGTTTGAATGGTACTATTATTATTATTATTATTATTATTATTATTATTATTTGCATTGTAATTTTACATTATATTGGGGTATGGCGTGACCAAAAATACATGCACGGTTTAAAATACCAATTAAATGACAGAACCAGTCAAATTAGTCAAATTGGACTTAAAAAAAATAAGACCTAACTATATGCTCTCTATAAGAAACCCATATTAAATATAAAGACACAAGAGACAGAAAGGATTAACCATGCTAATGGTAATTGAAAGAAAGCTGCAGTAACTGTGGTAATTCGGACAAAATAAACAAGGGATATAGAGGGGACTTATATAATAAAAAGAGGTGAATTATCTAATAATAATAGTAATCTTTAAGTTCCATACTGCTATCAACAGTGTCAAAATATGTGAGGTAAAAACTGGTAGAACTTTAAGGAGAACAAATCCACAAATATAGTTGGAGACTTCAACACCCCTCTAATAGTGATTGACAGATCCAGCAAGTGGAAAATCAGTAATGACATGGTTGATTTGTAGAGACCCATCAATCAACTGTGTCTAATTGACATTTATATTATACTTCATTCAACAAAACCAAAACATGCATCCTTCAGAATCTTACCTGTAAGATTCGCTAGGATAAATCATATATATTCTGGACAAGAAAAAATTATCCCTTAAAATAATGCCATGCCCATATATGAAGGTATCACTACCAGTCTCAGTAACATGGATGGGGAGAGAAAAGGGGGAATGGGGTGAGATCCTGAGGGAAGCACACCAAGTGCTATGTGCATGTACATTGAATCTCACTATGATGTATAATTATAATGCATCAATAAAATTATTTAAAAACATCAAAAAGGAAAACACAGGCTTAAAGGAATAGAAATAAAGTTTTGTCTCAGAGCATGGTGAAATTAAACTAGAAATCAATAGTGGAAAATTCTAAAATAATTAGAAATTAAATAACACATTTCTAACTCATGAGCCAAGGAGTTTCAATAGAAGTTTTAAAATATTTTGAACTAAATGAAAATGAAAATACAACTACAAAAATTTATGAGATAAAGTGGAAATAGCGCTTAGAAGAAGATTTATGGCATTGAATGCATATTTTAGAAAATGAGATTTAAGATCAATAGTCTAATCTTCCACTTTGGGAAACTAGAGAAAGAAGATCAATATAAGCCTAAAACAAGCAGAAGAAAAGAATAAAGAATAAAGCAAAAACCAATCACATTGAAAACAGGAAATTAATAGGGAAAATAAATTAAAAACAAACCCTCATTCAATAGAAGGTATTTCTGAGAAAGCACAGATATTGGACTTACTTGACAAAGACTTTAAATCAGCTCTTTTAAACTATTCAAAGAACCAAAGGATAACAACATCTACAGAGCTAAAGCAAAGTATAAAAATGATGCCTCACCATAATGAGAATATGAATTAAGAAAGGGAAATTATAAAAATGAAATAAAAATTCTGGAGTTAAAAATATAATAACTGAAGGGAACTGGGGATATAGCTCAGTGGTAGAGCACTTGCCTAGCATGTGTGAGGCCCTGGGTTCAATCTCCAGCACTGCAAAGTGAAATAAGAAAGAGAAAAATGTAGCTGGATGTGGTGGCGCATGCTTGTAATTCCAGTACTTGGGAGGCTGAGACAGGAGGATCACAGGTTCAAGGACAGTCTCAGCAATTTAGTGAGACACTCAGCAACCTAGCAAGAAACTGTTTCAAAATAAAAAATAAGCCGGGCGTGGTGGCGCACGCTTGTAATCCCAGCATTCGGGAGGCTGAGACCAGAGGATCCGGGTTCGCGGCCAACCTCAGCTACCTAGTGAGGCACTCCGCAACTTAGTGAGACTTGGTTTCAAAATAAAGAATAAAAAGTAGGGCTGGGGGGTGTAGCTCGGAGGTAGAATGCCCCTGAGTTCAATCCCCAGTACCACACAAAAAAATAAAAATAAAAAAAAATAAAAATAAAAAATAAAGCCAGGCGTGGTCATGCACGCTTGTAATCCCAGCATTTGGGAGGCTGAGACCGGAGGATCTGGGTTCGTGGCCAGCCTCAGCTACCTAGTGAGGCCCTCCGTAACTTAGTGAGACCCTGTTTCAAAGTAAAGAATAAAAAAAATAGGGCTGGGGGTATAGCTCGGAGGTAGAATGACCCTGAGTTCAATCCCCAGTACTACAAAAAAAATGTATTAACTGAAATAAAATGTTTATTAAAGGGG
>PVLC010005253.1:48646-64353 GCA_004027655.1 Graphiurus murinus
GAGAGAGAGAGAGAGAGAGAGAGAGAGAGAGAGAGAGAGAGAGAGAGAGAGAGAGAGAGAGAGATCTTAGAGCATTTATGTTACTATAACATTGTCACACACAAGGTAATTCACAAAGAAGAGAAATTTATTACAGTTCTGAAGGCTGGAAAGTCCAGGTGCTGGCTGGTCTGGTGAGAGCTGTTTTCTATTTTCAAGATGGTGAACGTATTGCTGCATCCTCCAGAGGGGAGAAATACTGTGTCTTCACATGATGTAAGGTGGTAGGGAAAAAGGGCCAAATAATGGTCAAAACCTTTTTTATGAAGGCTTCAATTTCATTCATAAGGCCAGAGCCCTTATGGCCTAATCACTGGTTCAGTCTCACCTGTTTTATTTTTGACACTTGGAGTTAAACTTAGGGACATTCTACCTCCAAGATACACCCCCAGGCCTTTTTATTTTTTTTGTTTTGAAATAGGATCTTACTAAATTGCTGCAGCTGGTCTCATTGGAACCTGTGATCCTCCTGGCTCTGCCTCCCAAGTACCGGGATTACAGGCATCCACCACTACAAGCCAGATCTGGCCCTAACTCTTAATACTATCACATTGGCAACAGCTAAGTTTTGTGTTGGACACATCTAAATCATAATAGAGCACTGAGACTATTTGAAGAAATAATGACCAAAACTCTTCCAAATTAGATTAAAATTATTGATCTGCAAGTCCAAGAAGCTTAATGATTTCCAAGTAGGAAAAACTCTGGGATCCACACCTACACACAACAGAGTCAAAGACAGGAGAGAATGCTGAAAGTATAAAGAGAGAAACAACTCACCACATACTAGTGAGGCTTGATATGACTAACAGCTAATTTCTTTCACAAGCCATGGAGGTAAGAAGGCAGTGGGATAAATACTTAAGGCACTGAAACAAACAAAAAAAACCAAACAAGCCTGTGTATCCAGCAAAACTATCCTTTAAAAATAAAGGTGAATCCCTAATGGCTTGTGACAGGGAGCATCTTTTCATATGCTTATTTGCCATCTGTACGTCTTTTATTAATTGGTGGATTGTAATTATACATCTTTGTTAGGTACAAGCTGATAAAGGTATATATGCACACATTTCTCATTTAACCCCTTCCCCAGTTCCCACCCCACTCTCTCACCCTCCCTCCTTCTCAAGTTCAGTTTAGTGACTGACCTTGATATATTTGTGAAAGTATATCATGTGCATTAGGGTGGCCTCCATCACTCAGTTAAGTCAACTTCTTTGCTAATCTAGGGTTTCTCCTTTTTCATCTGGAATCCCTCTTATGCCCCATCTTCTCCCTAGCATCCGCATATTAGGGAGACATACGATTTATTACTTTTTGTGACTGACTAATCTCACTTAACATAATGTTTTTCAGTTCCACCCATAAAAAATACAGAAAAACAACAAAACCAAAAGCTAGTTTCTTGAAAAAACAAACAAGATAGATAAGCCATTAGCCAACCTCACCGAAACAAAGAGAGTTTAATGAAATCTAACTTACATTTTTCTCTTTCAAGGATTGTCATTTTGTTGCATTTAAAATTCATTGACAAGTCCAAAGTCACCTAGGTTTTTTCTTGTGTTATCTTCTAGGAGTGTTAAAGTCTTGCACTTTACATTTAACTAATGTTAATGTCTCACTAAGTTGATGAAGCTCTCACTAAGTTGCTGAGGCTATCCTTGAAACTGCCATCCTCCTGTCTAAGTACTGGGATTACAGGTATGTGCCACCATGCTTGGAGAACCACCAGGTCTGGTTACCTTATTTTCTTTTTTAAATAATTATTTTACTGGTGTATTATGTACTTGAAAATTGCTGAGTAGATTTTAAGCGTTCTCAAACACAAATAAATATGTGAGCAAATGAACAAGTTAATTAAATATGTATAATGTATATGTATTTCAAAACACATTATATACCTAAATGTATACATTTTTATTTGACAGTTATAATAAATGAATAAAGAAAGAAAAATACCAATATCGACAAGAATTGAGGTATATAATTTTGGTTAGTTTTTCAGCAATACTTTAAAAACAGCAAAGATGTAATAATTCTGTGAAAATCACTTTCTTCTTCTATAAAATGGGGATAATCATTCCTATCCAGAACTTGGAATTCCTCTCTTCACATTCTATCCAGATGTGAAGATAAAATACCATAATATATTTGAAAGCAGTTGTGAAAACCACCAGTTTATTCTCAAACTACTATGATTATACATAAGAAATTATGCATAGTTCTAAATAATTCTTCTACCTACTCAATTAGTTTGCATCCAAGGCAGCAATATTTCTTTACTTTTCATTTAGGGAGGATAAGTACCACTTTGGATGGCTAATCATAAATTTATTCATATAGAAAATCCCTGTCTTTCCTTCCACTTTGAATTCTACTTATTTGTATCTTACATCATTTAGATATTTTTCTGAGAAAATACAGTTTTAACAGGTGACATTTTTTGAGCTAAACATTTTTAAAAGTTTTATTGTATAATTTTATTTTATTTTATATTTGTTTGTTTATTTATTTTGCAGTACAGGTGATTGAACCCAGGAATGTTCTACCACTGAGCTATACCTCCAACATAGTTTTGTATTTTATTTTGAGTTAGGGTCTTGCTAAATTGCCCAGGCTGGCCTCAAACTTGTGATATTCTTATCTCAACTTCCCAAGTACTGGGATTATAGGCATGCTCCACCATCTTTATTTCTTAAATTGTACATATTAATGAGCATACATTTCGATAATTCAATACATAATGCAGTGTGTAATGTTCAAATCAGGGTAATCAGAATTTCCACCTCCTTAAATGTGTGTTACTACTTTCTGCTAGGAACTTGGAATTCCTCTCTTCTAGGTCTTTATAAAATATATAAGTTGTTTTGCTCTGTAGAACACCATTATCTTCCCCTCCCCTACATTTTACCCTTCCATTCTATTCTCTAATTCTATGAAATCAACTATTTTATTTTGTACTGGGGATTGAACTAGTGGCATTCTACCACTAAGCAACACTTTCAGTTCTTTTAATTTTTATTTTTTATTTTGAAATAGGCTCTCGCTAAGTTACTGCATGCTAGCCTTGAGTCCAAAATCTTCTTGCCTCAGCCTCCCAAGTACTAGGATTATAGGCATATGGCACCATGCCTGGCAACTTTTAATTTTTCAAAAACTTTTTATTTTTTAACCAATGTACAGTAATTGTACACATTTATGCAATGCAGTGTGACATTTCAATACAATGTATGATAATCAGATCAGACTAATTGGCATATCTATCACTGCAAACATATAAATCCTCTCTACTACCTATTTGAAATATTTGATTAATTGTTAATAGCCAGAGCTATTCTGCTGTGCTACAGAACATAAGAAGTTATTCCTTCAAACCATTGCACCTCTATATTCATTAACCATCCTCTTCCCATTCTCCTAACACCCTTCCCAGGCTCCTTGATCACTATTCTCTTCTTCAAGATTCACTCTTTAGTTTGCACATATGAGAACATGAAGTGTTTGTCTTTCTGTGCCTGACTTATTTCACTTAACAGTGTCCTTCAGTTTCATCCATGTTGCTGCAGATGACAAAAGATTTCATTGATATTTATGGCTGAATAGTATTCTATTGTGTATGTATCACATTTTCTTTATGTATTCATCAAATGGACACTAAGGTTGTTCCTATTTTTTTGACTATTGTGAATGGTGCTGGAATGAATGTGAGCATGCAGATGTCTCTTCGACATACTCATTTCATTTCCTTTGGATATGAAGAGTGAGGCTGCCGGATCATATGGTAGTTCTAATTTTAACTTTGGGGGGAACCTCTACAGTTTTCCATAATGGCTATATTCATTTATGTTCCCACCAATAGTGACAGAGTTTTACTTTATCTGTATCTTTGATAGCATTTGTTATTTTTTGTCTTTTTGACTAAATCCATTCTAACTTGGGTGAGTTGGTATCTCATTGTTGCTTTGATTTGCACTTCCCTGATGATCAGTGATGCTGAACATTTTCTTGTATACCTGTTGACTAGATGTATATAGGTTCAAGTTACATAACTTTCTTTCGTTATGTATTCTTTTGAGAAGTTTGCATATGGATTATTTGCCTAATTTTAGTTGAGGTATTTATTTATTTATTTATTTACTATTGAATTTTTTAGTTCCTTATATATTCTGGCTATTGACCTCATGACAGATGAACAGTTGTTTACAAATATTTTCTCCCACTTGCAAGTTGTCTATTCATTCTGTTGATTAATTTAAGGACCATTTGAAAACCTTTTTGAGATGAATTGCCTGTTTATATATTTCCCCCATTTTTCTATTGGGATTTTGGTCTTTCGACACTCATTTAAAAAAATTTCAAATTATTCTTTACTAAAAAAATTAAAAAACTAATTCTTTACTTTTGTAGACTTGTTAATCACAAATTCTTGCCTGATATTTGATATTTTTCTTGTGAAAATATCTCAGATCAAATTAAATGCTTTTTTAGTGACTTAGGTTCCCTTTGATTAAATTCAAAGTGATTGTGACTGACAGTTATTACTTGACTGCTCATAATTTTGGCAGAAGTTCTAGACACCAGTAACAATTTTGAAAAAGATTCAGTAGCCTGGGTAACTCTCATCAGACAGAGTAAGACTCTACTAGTGATTGAAACTCTTCTGTGGAGTTGGGGGTAGGGATTGGGGATGTTTTCAAGAAGTTTAAAGACAGTGTCAGAAAGTATGAAGCACAGATTATCATTTGTTTGCAAGTAAAAGAAAAGGAGGATTTAAGGCAAAAGAAACTTTAATCATGAAAGAGGGTATAATGATAAAAATAATACTTTCAAAATAATATAAAAATAATACTTTCAAAATGAGTATTAGATAGGTGTGGTGTTTCATGCCTGTAATCCCAGTATTCAGGAGGTTGTGATAGGAGGATCATAGGTTCAAGGCCAGCCTCAACAACACAGCAAGACCCTCAACAATTTAGTGAGACCTTGTTTTAAAATAAAAAAGGGCTGGGGGAATAGCTCAGAGACAGAATGCCCCTGAGTTCAATACCCAGTACCCCCTCAAAAAAAAAGAAAGTGGCAGATTAGCATAAAAAAGAAAAGTCAATAAAAAACACAGTTATCATAGATTTAACATATGAGTATCTATTAAGTGTAAGATCCTGTTCTAGGCAGATATGGTCTATGGGAAACACAAGGGTAAACAAAAGAGAACACCTTATTCTACTGAAAGACCCTGAACCAATGATGGGACAGGCAGCTAATATAATTAGCCATATTGATTCACATAGATCATCATTTTGAGTCCACAAAATTAATTAATTTGAACTGGAGATTGAACCTAGGGGCATTCTACCTAAGAGCAACACCCCCACCCTTTTTATTGTTTTATTTTGAAACAGGTTCTTGCTAAGTTGCTAAGAGTCTTACTAAATTGCTTGGATGGCTGGCCTTGAAACTGCCATCCTCCTAATACTCCTGTCTGAGCCTTTCAAGTACTGGGATTACAGGCGTGCACCATCACATCAGGCTCCTATATGGAATATAAATATTCTCATTCTTGCCATTCTTTCTAACACTACCATCTACTTCAGTGCCTATGTTAAAATCCTAGGTTTCATCCAGGACTCCCTCTTCACCCACAGCCATTTGGTTTATAAATCCAGAGAATTCTGCCTCTTCAATTTATCTCATTTTCTTCATCCTCATAGTCACTACTGAGTTTGAAGCACCATTATCTCTCAAATGGATGACTCTAAGAGCTTCTGAACCCATCTCTCTGCTCACAGAGTGCTCTTTGTAAACCACAAATCTAAACATACCTCTTCTCTAATCCTCCTCCTCATCTTAGGAAATGTGCTCTAAACCTTTAGCTGGACTCACTGTGTGCATCAGCTATGCTGACCCTGGTCTTCCTGGTATGTCTCTCAATTTTTAAGAATTCTTCCTATATTAGATAGATATACTAATCATTTTTCTTGTATGTTGCAAGTATTTTTGCCACTTTGTCAGTCACTTTGTGACTTTGTTAGGGTGTATTTGTCATGCCAATATTAAAATGTAGTCAAGTTTATTAGCGTTTTCTTTTATTGCCTCTGGATTTTGAGTCATACTCAGAAATTCTTTCCTTGAACCAAGGTTAAAGAGGAATTCATTCATGTCTCCTTCTAGTACATGACCTGGTTTTATTTTTATATATGTTTCTGTGTATGGTGTAAACTGTAAATTTAATTTAGTCTCAGATTGTGGGCCTGCAGCATTTTTTGAAGTCACTTAATCACTTCCTCTATTCCTTCTATAGAAATTGTTCTGTGTAAGCTTTCTAACTCTTATAAGGTCAAATTTGGTTATCTGAATTTCATTACAAAATTATGTATTTCCTCTAGGTTTTCAAAATTGTTTGCATAGAGTCTTATCTTAGTTCCTTTGGGATGCTATAGCAAAATGCCACAGAGTGAATGGTTTATAAACAACAGCAGTTTAGGTCTCACAGTTCTGGAGGTTGGGGAGTTCAATATAAAGGTGCAAATAGGTTCAGTGTCTGGTGAAGTTCTGCTTCCTCAAAGATGGCTGTCTTTCCTCAGAGTCCTTACATGGTGGAAAGGATGAGGGCACTCTCTGAGGCCTTTTTAACAAAGGCCTTACCAGGGCGCCTCTCTCACGATCTAATCACCTAGGTTAGATGTGGGAAGATGCATGGAAGGTTGCAGCATCCTGAGATGTGCAGTTGGAATGAGGCACACAGATGGCAGAAGAATGGGAAGAGATGCCTGGGCTCTGAAGCTCTTCCCAGCCCACTGTCCATCCAGAGCTATGGTGGAGGGGGTGGCCTAGATAGGCAGTTTATCACTTACATAATACACTTGTACAATCAAATTCATTCTTTGGCTCACCATGGAAAGCAATTATAAAAGTCCAGGCCACTAAGTTTGGAAAGCTTTTATTTTGGTATAGACTGAAATCAATCTACTTCATTTAATTATTATGTATTTTAGGATTTGCCGACCTTCTCTCAGAATCAATTAGCTGAAAACCAGGGAGGCTTTCTCCTGCCTTTGAATTCCTATAGATTTTCTTTGAGAGACCTCTTACTTGGCACTCAGCACATAGAGTCATAAAAATTTAAAGTTGGGCCGGGTGTGGTGGCGCACGCTTGTAATCCCAGCATTCGGGAGGCTGAGACCAGAGGATCCGGGTTCTCGGCCAGCCTCAGCTACCTAGTGAGGCACTCTGCAAATTAGTGAGACTCGGTTTCAAAATAAGGAATAAAAAATAGGGCTGGGGGTATAGCTCGGAGGTAGAATGCCCCTGAGTTCAATCCCCAGTACCGAAAAAAAAAAAAATTAAAGTTGGGAAGAAGTTGAAATGCCATGTAATTGAAGGTAATATTCAGTGTAATGTCTCTCGTAGATGCTTATTCACTGCTAGTGGTTATTATTACTCTGCTATATGAACTCTACTGTTCAAAACTGCTTCACAGTTGGGTAGCTACATAATTTATTGGAGTAGGTAGAGGACAAGTCTGAGCAGGAGACTAAGGAGACGTCAGAGAAGTAGAAGGAAAACAGCAAATACAAGAAAGTTTGAAGAATGAGGGGATTGTTAACTTGAGTAAACATTGCTGTCAGGGCCAATAAATTGAGAATTGACACGTGCCCATTGGTTTCTGCTTTAAGAACAGTTTCTGGAAGAAGGATGGGGGTTGTACCTGGAATCACAATGAATCAATTTTTTTCAAGTAATTTTGTCAAGGAGGGAGGGATATATGGCATTGACTAAAACAAGATTTAGATTCAGAAAAAGGATTTTTGAAAGTGGGGTGTGTGGGTTGGTGAGCATATGTGGTTGCTAAGAGGCTGAGACCGGAGGATCCGGGTTCACGGCCAGCCTCAGCTACCTAGTGAGGCACTCCGCAACTTAGTGAGACCTGGTTTCAAAATAAAGAATAAAAAATAGGGCTGGGGGTATAGCTCAAAGGTAGAACGCCCCCGAGTTCAATCCCCAGTACTGCAAAAAAAAAAAAAAAAAAAAAAAGATAGATCATAGAGCCAGGCAAGAGGAAAGGACCAGAATTGCCAGACCAAGGTCCTGAGGAGGTGCCTGGGAGCAAAAGTGGGCCGAATCTTCAGTGGAAGGATCTGCTTGACAAGGTGGATTTCTCTAGAAGCCCTGCATAGCTGTCATAGGTGTGGGTGGGAAGGGTGCTTTGGAGATGGGAGGAGGTAAAGAATGGACACCAAAGCAAGAGAGGGAAGGATATTGGCGAGACATTATTGTAGAGATGAAACTGGCTTCACCATTTCTTAGTTGTGAGACCTTGGGCCACTCGCTTCCTCTCTTTAGGCTTTTAGCTGCTTGTCTCTGAAATGGAGGTAATAAAGCCTGCTGGCTGCTGCAATGTCTGTCCCAATATGCATATGCAAACAACATCATCCACTAACAATGGAGGACAGCACTAGTGTAGGTGATTGTTCCTATTTCCTTTTCTCTTCTGCAACCAAGCAGGACAAGGCTGTGAATGAGAACACTGGGTACCTTACATAGGAATGTACAAACCAGATATTATCTCTAGTCAGGGCCTCCCTTCTCATAAATAGTGCTTGCCCTGTTTTCTCAACATAGGTGTACACTGGGGGCTAGGGTTACACAAATAAACACTAGCCCATGGAAGGCCTTGAAAGCCAAGCCAAGCTAGAGGCAGGAACAAATCCGAAGGATGATCACAAGCACTGGGCATTTTTGAGCAGAAAATTAGAAATGTAGCATTTAGTGATATCAGGAGCATTCCTAGATCTTCATCCTATTAACCAATCATTGCAACTACCTCCAACTACTGTCCTTGTTCATGAATTCAGCTAGGGAATGGAAAGAAGCAAGTCAGAAAGAGATATTGAAGGCTGTGTAGAGGAGGTGCAGATATGGGTCAGACAAGGCAGGATAGTGCAACAGTTTAGTATTGTCTAGTTTGAATAACCCTGTTAGGCTCCAGGCTATAGAGTTGGTCTCTAGTTGCCTGGTACCTGGCCTTGGAATGATTCAGACTGAGGAACAGTGATTGCTGGGGTATAAAAGTTCTCTTCCTGACTGGGCCTTTTGCTATCTGTAACAATTGGCTAGTCTCAGGAGGAACAGACTGCCTAGCCAGACAGACATTTTTAATATGTGAAAACATCATAATATACAGAAAAAATGTTTCCCAGCCACCCCACTCTACCATTCCAGAGGTCTTTTGCTAATGAGTGTCATAATTTATATAGAGATTTCCTTATTGATAGACATCAAGATGGATCTTAATTTTTCACTGTTATAAATGATGAAACCAAGCTTTTAAAAATCTGACATGAACTTTCTTGTCTTCCACATCCCATCTTATTGCAAGAAGTCTAGACCAATTTATCTAACTTTCTATCTAGAGTCTCTAAGGGGCAGAGAGGAAGCACACATGCACATAGACATGAGGATGTAAATATTGTCTTGGGGTTCAGATTTTTTAACCCACCCTGCAAGAGCCATGTGGTCTGTGTGGTTTCATCACCCTTAATTCCTCACCCTTTTCTTCTCTCCTTTCCCCAGTGTCTCCCACTGCTACAGAAGTGTTCATTTCCATTTATGGGACATGGAATTCCATTGCTGGGTGGGTCTTAAATGTCAGTACTATACTATCTTCCAAATGAGAAAACTGAGGCTCAAGGAGGTGAAGTGTCTTGCCTAAAGTGAACAGCTAATCCTTTAACTGAGGAGGCAAGAGATTTTTTTTAAGTACTGGGGATTGAATCAAGAGTCATTCTACCTCTGGGCTACACCCACAGTTCTTTTGATTTTTTATTTTGAAACAGAGCTACTGAGGCTGTTCCCGAACCTGCAATTGTGTCTCAGCCTCCCAGGTACTAGGATTACAGGCATGTGCCACCACGCCCAGCTCACTCTGGTAAGTACTTTTTATCTCAACCTGTGTGAAGGCAAGAGAACAAAACAACATACATGTTTAAAGCACACAGAGTCAATGTGAGAACTTCTCCCCACAGCCTCCTCTAAATTGATACTTTTCTTAGGATTCCTTTGAGATTCTACTGAAGCGAAAGGGAATATCCTCCTTTGTCAAAATTAGACACTGCACTGTGCACCTGTACTGCCCTCCAAGAGAAGATATAAATGGAATGTTCACCAAAGAATATTGTATTTTCAGGGTAAGCCCTTTTTTGAGCCACCAAACCCTTGACTGTATTCATGGCCTGGAGAAATCAAGACAGCTGTGTTTGATGGAAAGGAGCACTTAATATTGAGTCAGGAGTACCCAAAAATGTAGTCCTCCTGGCTTTGCCCCTCACCACTGGCATCCAAGTCATGTGATTTATAATGAGCTTCAGTTTCCTTTTCTACAAATGAAGCTCTGGAACTCTTCCCTACCTACTGCACAGGGCCACTGCCAACATCAAAGATACATGGTAGCTGCTAAAGTGCTTTGCAAATATGAACAATCTGGACACCAGGATGGGTGGGTGAGCTGAGATCTAGGGCAAGAAAGTGCTTCACTTGCTCTTGGTTTTCAGCCCACATGAAGTCAGTGCATCTGAGTTGCTTGAGAGCAGGAAGGATCCCATATGGATTTCTTATTCTTGTGGCACCTAGAACAGTGTCTCACACATACCATATGCAAACATAGTATATTTGTTGAATGAATGAATTAACTAGATATTGACAGTTGTGAAAGTGAAATCAGATGTAAGATGTTCATTCCTAGTGAATTAAGCTGTAGGCAAAACATCCTAAGCATTGTATTTTTAGAACACATAATTCATTTGCGTAAATTTGCTATTAAGAGCTACCTTCCTCCACCACACATGCCTTCTTGCATGCTCCCTGACAGGCTCACATGATTAATCTCACTGCCACTAGCTAATTGACGAATTTCCTAGTTTTCCATTTCACCTTGGAGAAAGCTCTGTATTCACTTGCAAATGAACCCTCCTGCCAAATCAGAAGGAGGACTTCTATCTGAAGGACTTCTGGAAAACTTACTGAGAGAATACAAATGTCACCAGTTTAAGAAAACTCACTTTGGGCGGGGGTGTGTAGCTCAGTGGTACAGTTCTAGCCTGGCATGTGGAAGGGCCTGGGTTCCATCCCCAGAACTGGAAAAAAAAAACAACTAAATTTAAGTAAAGTCAGAGAAAGTCAGAGCTAGAAGGAAGCTTTGATATAATCTAGTGCTAAACCATTGTTTTCCACATTTGAGATCAAGGTCTAGAGAAAGGAAGGTACATATTCATGGTCACATCCTAATGGCTCAAGAGCAGAGAGCAAGTCTGACTCTGTAGTGACTCTGGAGTAAGAGAAAATTTGTTTTATGCTCTGATATTACAACTGTATGAATTTGGCCAAGCACTTGTTACACTGTATTTATTTATTCATTCATTTATTTATTTATTTTGGTACTGGGGATTGAACCCAGGGGCATTCTACCTCCAAGCCACACCCCCAGCCCTATTTTTTATTCTTTATTTTGAAACAGGGTCTCACTAAGTTGTGGAGAGCCTCACTAGGTAGCTGAGGCTGACCGCAAACCCGGATCCTCTGGTCTCAGCCTCCCAAATGCTGGGATTACAAGCGTGCGCCACCACACCCGGCTACCCAGTCCTATTTTTTATTTTGAAACAGGGTCTCACTAAGTTGCGGAGGGCCTCACTAAGTAGCCGAGGCTGGCCACGAACCCCTATCCTCCTGTCTCAGCCTCACAAGTACTGGGATTACAAGCATGTGACACCACGCACCAGCTCACACTGTCTATTTCTAAAAACTGTAAATTGCATATAGAGACACACACAACAATTCCCACTTCATAGATGCAATGGTTAATTTTATGAGATAGTCTGACCTGGCCATGGAATAGCATGATAGTATCCAGACATTCATTAAAAAGAAAAAAGGAGTCAGGCATGGTGACACACATCTATAATCCCAGTATTTGGGAGGCTGAGAGAGGAATATTGCAGATAAGAGACCAGCCTCAGCAATTTAGCCAGATCCTCAGTAACTTAGAAAGACCACGTTTTATAATAAAAAAATAAAAGAAGTAACAGGGTTGTAGCTTGATGGTAGAACACCCCTGGGTCTGGTCCCCAGCACCAAAAAAAAAAAAAAAAAAAAAAAAAAAGGGAGAAAGAAAGGTATCCTAGCCGGGCATGGTGGCGCACACTTGTAATCCCAGGATTTGGGAGACTGAGACCAGAGGATCCAGGTTCGAGGCCAGCCTCAGCTACCTAGTGAGGCACTCTGCAACTTAGTGAGACCCTGTTTCAAAATAAAGAATAAAAAATAGGGCTGGGGGTATAGCTCGGAGGTAAAAGTGCCCCTGAGTTCAATCCCCAGTACTGTAAAAAAAAAAAAAAGTATCCTAGCTTGGCTCTGAATAACACACGAGCAGGGAGTACTACGAGGATAGCCCAAACTCCTATCTCAGGAGCTGTTATGTTAGCTCAAAACAATCGAAGTCTTAAGGAGCACCAGAAAAACAGATTTTTTTGTTTCTCTAATTTAAGAGTTCTGGGTTTTAATCCTCACATAGCCATCTGCTTGCTGGGTGATCTAGGAATTAATTAAGATTTGTCGAGCCTCAGTTTTATCATCTGCACTGTAGAAACAATAATATCTCCCTACAGGATGGTGAAAATTAAAATAAATGTTTACTTGTTTGTTTATTTAGTTAGTTATTGGTACTTGGAATTGAACCCAGGGGCATTCTACCTCCAAGCTACATGCTCAGCCCTATCTTATTTTTTATTTTGAACTAGGATCTCACTAGGTTGATGAGAGTCTCATTACTTGTTGAAGCTGTCCTTGAACCTATGATCCTCCAGTCTCAGCCTCCCAAGTACTGAGATTATAGTTGTGCCCCACCATCCTCGGCTAGATGGTTAATTTTATGCATCAATTTGATTAGGTTACGTACTGGGAATTGGATATGGGGCTTCATGCTTGCCAAACAAGTAAGTGCTCTACATTACTGAGCTATAGCTGCAGCCCTGTGAGGGTGTTTTGGATGAAGTTACGTATGTCTCAGAAGACTGAGTAAAACACATTGCTCTCTCTAATGTGGGTGGAGCTCATCAAATCAGTGGAAGGCCTGAATAGAACTACAGGGCTGAGTGAGAGGATTCCTGTTGAGGGTACTGCTCTAGTTGTACACTGCTTTTTTTGGCCGATGGACTCAAACTGAATCATGGACTCTTCTTAGTGGTTGAGCCTGCTGGATTCTGACCTGGCTCTTCTCCCGCTTATCCACGGTACATCTTCTCAGCCAGGAATCAATGACCCATTTCCTTATAATTAATCTCACTCTCTCTGATCTTTGTCTCTTTCTTGTTTTCTTTCTCTATACAAGTTATCAATAGAATCTACATAGATTTCCTTTTTATATATCCAATAGAATCTATATCTTCTCTATCTATCTATAGATGGTATAGGATATTTTATGTATAAATAATCCTATTGGTTTTATTTCTTGAGAGAAGCCTGACTAATGCAATTGGGTATTATGAAGACAAAATGATACACCATAGCCCCTACCTCAGTATCTTGGACAGAGCAGGTGCTCAGTGAATGTGCATTCCTTCTTCTTCTCTTTCCTTCTGCTTTCTTTGACATATTTACTGATGAACACACAACAGAGGCCTCATACTGTTTGGTGATTAGAATTAGCTGTCACCCTGACACCATGAAGTGATCATGTCCAGATGGGACAATTCAAACTGTCAACACTGGTGTTTCAGTCAGCATTCTCTCTGCTGCGACCCAAAATACATGATGACCACAACTTAGAGGAAGGAAGATTTATTTGCTCAGTTCTGGAGGTTTCAGTCCATGTTAAGCCCAATCATGTCTGCAGAATTCAGGGCATGGTGGCGGGAAGCAGAGAACAGAGAGCAAGCAATGGGAGAGGTTAGGAACATTATAGCTAGATAGGAACATTATAGCTAGATAGATACACACACATAGTCTCCAACTCCTTGCCCCCATTGATCTACCTTCTCCAGCCACATCCTACCTGCTTACCTTACCACCCAATAAATCCATTCATCCATCAATTAATTTATGCACTAATGAGATTAGAACTCTCATGATTCAATTATTTCATCCCTGACCTTTTTTGGTGTGTGGTACTGGGAATTGAACCCAGAGGAATTTTACCTCCAAGCTACACCCCCAGCCATTTTTATTTTTTATTTTGAAACAAGGTGTCATTAGGTTGCTGAGAGTCTCACTAAGTTGCTGAGGCTGTTCTTGAACCTGCAATCCTCCTGTCTCAGCCTCCAAGGTACTGGGATTACAGGTGTGCACCACCACCACACACAGCTACCTGTGACCACTTTTGCATTGCCATACATGAACTCTTCCAGGGGACATATCCACACCATAACAACTAGCATATCTGTCCCTTGGAATACTCATTTGCTGCCAGGAAAACCATAGAATGGAGACTGGAAGGGGGTTGGAGTGACATCAGAAGTGCCCAAAGAAGAACTTTACCTTCTTCCAAGTCCATAGCCCCTCAAAGGATAATTTCTCTCATCTTGACACTTTCCTGCTTCATCGAACAATGGAAAAACCCTGCCTGTCTTCAAAACCAGTTAAGTGTCATCCAGATGAGCTTTATGCAGCTCTGTTTTATAATTAGACTAACTACACTTTATGCAGCTCTGTTTTATAAGTAAATAATGGGGGACTCCAAAAATTTAAGAAGCTTTCCCAAAGCCATGGACCTAGCAAGCAGAACAGCTGAGGGGAGGGGGGAACTGCCACCTCTTACTGAGTACTCACCGGGCAACTCAGCTACTGCATTTTACAGATGTGTAAAATCCAGCTTAGAGACTTGTCCAGGGTACCAGCTGAGCAATGGCAGACTGAGATTAACAGTATGTCACTTCATACTACTTGCTGAATAACTGATTTGTCTTTCTGGAACAGAGTTTCTTGACATTGGCAGTATTGACATTTTAGGCCAGGTGCCTTTTTGGTAGTGGAGGGTAATTCTGTGAACTGCAAGATTTTTGTTGTGGTTGTTCTGTTGTACTGGGGATTGAACCTAGGGACATTGTACCTGCATGCTACATCCCAAACCCTTTTTATTTTTCTTTTGGAAACAGGGTCTTGCTAAGTTGCTGAGAGTCTCACTACATTGCTGAGGCTGGCCTCGAACCTGTGATCCTCCTGTCTTAGCCTCCCAAGTACTAGAATTACAAGTGTGCACCAACATGCAGAGCTTGCAAGACGTTTAAGTAGCATCCCTGAACTCTACCCATTTAGATGCCAGTAGTGTATCTCCCAAGTGGTGACAATTGAACATTTCTCTAGACATTGCCTGGTGTGCTATTGGAGACAAAAATTACCTCTGCTCTAGACCCATGGTCTTCAGTCTTTACATGGAATTTCTGCTGGATTCTAAACTTTGACATCTTTAGAGCAAAATAGATCATCTTTCTTGCCTACAAGTTCTGTCAGGGATGTGTTAAACTCATGTGTGACTGAGTTTCCTACTTTGTAATTGATTTTGTCAACTTTTGTTTTATGGAAACTGTCATTCTTTCAGTAGTTACAAAATTATAAGAGGTGCCAAAGTTTTAAATTTACCTAAATCTTCTATGAACCTGGGTTAAGAATCTTTGGGGATGGCC
>PVLC010005253.1:64453-78181 GCA_004027655.1 Graphiurus murinus
AAAAAAAAAAAAAAAAAAAAAAAAAGAATCTTTGGGGATGAATTAGAAAAAGTCTAATTAGTTGTTTTAAAAACACCCATATATAAATTAACAAAAAGTGAAATAAACTATAGACTTACAAATGTTTCATCCTTGGAGGAAGGAAGGACACCCTAATGCACATGATGTACTTTCATGAACATATCAAAGTCAATCACTAAACTGAACTTGAGGAGGGAGGGTGAGGGAGTGGGGGGGGGATTGAGGAAGGGTTAAATGAGAAATGTGTGCATGTATGCCTTTATCAGCTTGTACCTAACAAAGATTACAATGCACCAATTAAAAAATAAAATTATAAAAATAAACAAATGTTTCATCTTGACTTCTATTTGTTTGCTCTCGATTCAATTGCAAGATGGCCAGTACCTTTTTGATTTATTAGTCAAACTCCATTTACCATAGGCTTCTGAATTTCTTATGATTCTATTTGAGCCACGGTGTTCATTTAATCTTGAACCAGAGACAAAGTAGGCTGAAGATATCTTGAGAGAGAGAGCCATCTTTGACATTTGAAACCCTTCATATCACACCAGCCAGACTGGTCACCCAGCTCTTTCTGGCTGAAACCCTCTTTTACTCCATTTGGGACAAGACCATGATAGAGGGGTTTTTTCAGGGTTCCGATGCATGCTCAGCCTTGAGGCCAGAGAAAATTCCTTTCTTCCTGAGAGCTTGATGTTTCTCCTAGGCAATCTGAGTCTCTTTGCCTAATAAGCCTAGGGCCATTGTTAGCCCCTAAAGATAGTCACTTGATTTTTGTCAAGCATTGTATGGATATTATGGGATCTCAATGATTCCAAACATACACTATTTCTTATGTTGTAACATCCTTAAAATTGGGGTATTTTAAAGTTGATGGTATCTTAGATTAAATGAAGTGTTATATTTTTCAAAAAATTGGGAAAATTTCAGGTGTATATGTGTGTGGACAGGGAGGAGGTCTGGAGATGGAACTGAAGGCCTTGTGCATGGAAGGTAAGCACTGCATCACTGAGCTACACCTTTAAGCCCCAAGAATTGCTAATATTTAAGTTTTGCCTGAGTCAATGCATATAGACAGGTTGACTGTAATGAAATGTGAGGAAATATTTGAGAATGATGGAAATACTGTATATATAAATTATGAGAGTGATTATATGAATGTATATTTTTGTAATACCTCATCAAACCACACCCTTAAAAAGGGGCAGTGCATTTTATTTCATAAAGGTTATATTTCAATAATGTTGATGCAAGAAGAAAAAACCTGAAAGTTTAAATTTAAGTGAAAGAAAATATTCCCTTCTTGTAATGCTCTCAAGACATCAGGAAAATGCTCTTTCAGGTTCATCATCTATGAAATGTGGACAACAGTTTTGTTCAGAAGATTAAATGAGATAATACTAAAAAAAATGTGTTTGGTACAGGATCCACTCCAGTGTATTGTTCTGTTGCTATAATGCAATACTTCAGTCTGGACAAATTTTAAAGAAATGAAGTTTACTTTGACTCACCTCAAGGAGGTGCTGGCCTCCTTGCAGGCAGAGTCTTGAGGTGGCACACAGGATCGTATGGTGAGAGACAGGGAGTGCGTGTGCACACACAAACATGTGTTTACACACATATGTGCATGTCTCTGCTGGTCCCCTCTTCCTTATCTTATAAACTCAGCAGAATCCAATCATGGTGACTCTACCATGAAGACCTTATCAATTCCTAATCATCTCCCAAAGGCCCCATTTCTAAATGCCATAGTTGGATTAAATTTCTGGTCCTTTTAGTACCACACAATGGGGATTAAATGTCAACATATGAAACCCTGAGGGGGCACTCTCAAACCATAGACACACAGTAGCTTCCAGCACAAACTTTCCTTCTTTTCCTGTGCCTAGGAAGGACCCTGGTATAAAAAGGTCATGACTGATATTCCCATAGTTTTTCAGTGTTTCATTAAACAAACCTTTCCCCCCTCAATGTCAAGTCACTCAGGCCACATTAATAAACTAATAAGAAAAAATCATGTGTGATAAGGTATTATATGTGGAAGCCCATAATTGTGAAGTTTAAGCCCCCCAAATATTGTGTGTGATATGGAGAGAACAGCTCTGCTATCAGTGAGCTCAAAGGGGCAGATTTGGTCTGACAATGGTCTTATGACTTTTGAGAGGTAATGTTTACTGTCTCTGAAATACCTGGCCCTAGAACCCAGCCCCCTTTTTCAAGCCTTTTCCCACTGCTACAGTGCATCTAACCTGAAATGTCCTCCCAAAAGCTTTCAGATTACATGTTTGGAGTTTTTAGTACTACAGTCTTGAAAAATGAATTTCATTTCCCCGGCACTTCACCTATCTTATCTGTAAAATGGAGATATTAACTTCCTTTTTCCCTCTTACAAATGTCAACTTTATCTAATGGCAATATCATCTGTCCAACTTTATTATGATTAATATTTACAGAGTGGTCTTCTTGCATCTTATTCGTTTTATCCTAATGTGTCATTGTATATGAAATTAATTTGTTAGAGGCAGCATATCATGTTCTCTTATCCTTTTTTTTGTGGTACTGGGGATTGAACCCAGAGCCATTCTACCTCTGAGCCACACCCCCAGCCCTATTGTTTTTATTTTGAAACAGGATCTCACTAGGTTGATGAGAATCTGACTATCTGCTGAGGCTGCCCTTGCACCTGCAATCCTCCTGTCTCAGTCTCTCAAGTACTGGGATTACAGGCATGTGCCACCATGCCCAGCATCTCTTATCCTTTTAACTAGTATTGTTTTGTTTGAATTTTGATTGTAGTGTTTAGGGTATTATGTTAAACATAATTTTAACATGATTGATGTTAAAATTATTATGCCATCTATTTTTCCTAGTTGTCTCATCTGTTCTTTGTTCCTTTCTCCCTCTTTTCCTGACTTATTTTGTATTAAGTTTGGTTAATTTTATTGTTCCATTTTATTTCCATTATTGGTTTATTTGTCCCACTTATTTTTTTGTTTTTAATGGATTTTATTTATTTTTGTGATATTGGAAATGGAACCCAAGGGCACTCTGCCCCTGAGCTACAACCCCAGCTCTTTTTATTTTGAAACAAGGTCTCAATAAGTTGCTAAAGTTAGCTTCGAACCTTGGTACTATCATCACATATTTTCATTTTTTTATGTTTCAGAAACTTCACATTACATCACTGTTGTTTTACTTTAAGCTGTCAATTATCTTTTTATAAAAACTTCATTTAGGTGTTAACTAATGTACAATCAACTGTACATATTCAGATTGTGTTATTCCAAGTTTTGACAAATCTACCTATCTGTGAACACACTGTCACAATAGAGGAACTGAGCCCCTTAACCCCCCCCCCCCAGTTTTCTTTACATATATGTAGGTCTCCTGGTGACAAATTCTTTTGGCTCCTTTAAATTTTTAGAGTGAAAATGTATTTATTTCACCTTGATTTATTTCCTTTTGCTGGCTTCAAGCTTCTAGATTTACAGATATTTTTCTTCCAGCACAATAAGGACTCCAAAATCTTCTATCTTGAAATGTTTCTAAGAAGAAACCAGTAGTAATTTTCATCTTAGAATTTATGTGCCAGTTTTTTTTCTCCTGTTGCCTTTTAGAATTCTTAAGAATTGAAGTCAGAACACTATAGCAATACCTGCATACCCATGTTTATCGCAGCATAATTCACAATGGCAAGTTATGGAATCGGCCTAGGTGTCTGTTAAGAGATGAGTGGGTAAAGATAATGTGGTATACATACACAATAGAGTTTTATTCAGTTGTAAACAAGAACTAAATTATGCCGTCTGCAGGAAAATACATAGAACTGGAGACCATAATTTTGAGGAATTGTCAGAGCAAAATGTACTGTATGTATTCTTTCACATGTGGAAGCTAGAGGGAAAAAATGGAAAAAGGGGGGATGTCATAAAAAATAGAAGGAAGACCATTAAGGTAGAGGAAGGGGACCAAGGGGAGGGAGGAAGAGGAGAGGGTAGGAAATGTGCCACTGAGTGAAATTGTTCAAATTATGATTTTATGTATGTACAAATATGCTGTAACAAAACTCACTATACTGCATAATTAATATGTATCAGTAAAATATCCCCAGAAAATAAAAAAGGGAAAGTATTTATGATTCTTTATCAATCTCTTTCAGTAATTCAGTTATGACATTTTCTGTGTGTGTGTGTGTGTGTGTGTGTGTGTGTGTGTGTGTGTGTATTTATCCTGCTTAGGTTTCTCAGGATTCTTGAATCTGTGAGCATGCTGATTTTAACAAATTTGGAGATTTTGGACTGCCTTGATATTATTACAAATGTTTCTAATCTTCTCCTTTTTTCTGGGAGTCTTATGATGCAAATGTTAGGCCACTTTATCCTACAGATTAATGATACCTTGTTTGTTCCCTCCCACTCTGCCTTTTTACTATCTGTGCTTCAATTTGGATAGTTTCTATTAGTATGTATTCCAGTCCACTAATATATTTTTTTGTTATTTTATTTTATTTTTCAGCACGGATTTTTAATACATTTCTTGAGAACAATAGGGTTATGTAGACATTTACGACACATCAATCATTGTCAGAACACAAATAGCACCACTTCTTCATTTTACACGTATAGCCCACATTCTTTTTTTTTTTTCAGCACGGATTTTTTATACATTTCTTGAGTACAACAGGGTTACACAGACATTTATGACATATCAAATATTGTCAGATCAAAATAGCACCACTTCTTCGTTTTACACGTATAGCCCACATTCTTAACATAGCCTGGTCAAGCAAACTTTCTTTTTTTTTTTTTGCGGTACTGGGGATTGAACTCAGGGGCATTCTACCTCCGAGCTATACCCCCAGCCCTATTTTTTATTCTTTATTTGGAAACCGAGTCTCACTAAGTTGCGGAGTGCCTCACTAGGTAGCTGAGGCTGGCCGCGAACCCGGATCCTCTGGTCTCAGCCTCCCGAATGCTGGGATTACAAGCGTGCGCCACCATGCCCGGCTCTGGTCAAGCAAACTTTCTAAAGTCATAAAACCATACTCCTTTAGGGTCATATATTAACTTTCTAAGAAGTAGGAGGGTCTTTCATCTACGCATCCTAGGGGCAATCTCCAGACTTCGAGACGCCAATGTAGCCATAGCAGAAGAGTCAGTATAATTGCTCATATATGCAGATAGCAACTGCCAGGGGGGAAAGAGCCCAGCTGGACTCCCACAACTCCCCTGTTTTTATTTTAAAATGCACGAAGGACTGTGCCTGTCTTCGGTCATTTCCTACCAGGTGCTTAATCTTACCCGTCATGGGGTCTCGATGAGTCATTCAATGAGCCCTGTCTTAGGTTGATATTGCCCTGAGAAAATCGAACCCGTCATTGACTACCGGGCCCTGTGCGAGGCAGTGCTTGCATTTTTATTCCATGTAAATCTGCTCGTATACTAACATAGGCATTGATCACAAGGTGTACAACGAGTGGTAGAATGCATAAGCCTAGAATGACTATTGCTGCTGCTCCGATAACTCCTCCCAGCAAGGAGGTAAATGAGGGCCTGGTAGGCACCAAGGATTGAAGCCGATCTACAAATGTCTTAGCTGTTTCTGCCACTTTAATAGAGATGGACTCCCAATTATGTAGATCAAAAATCTCCTGGTGTAACTTTTAAAAAAATCCTTTTTTTCATCTTTCTGTTATTTGGTGCATTGTAATCACTCATCTTTTTTAGGTTGAAGCTAGTATAGGTAAAGACATCCATGCACACATTTCTCATTTAACCCTTCCCCAATTCCGGCCCCAGTCCCTCCTCCTCCCTCCTTCTCAAGGTCAGTTTAGTGATTGACTTACATGTGTTCATGAAAGTACATCATGTTCATTAGGGTGTCCCCCATCCCCCATCACCTTCTGTTAAGTAAAATTCTTTGTTCACCTAAGGATTCTTCATCTGGAGACTCTCTTATGTCCCATTTTCTCCCGAGCTTCCACATACTAGGGAGAGCATTTGATTTTTTACTTTTTGTGACTGACTAATCTCACTTAACATAATGTTTTCTAGTTCTATCCATTTCCTTGCAAATAACATGATTTTGTTCTTCTTTATGGCTGAGTAAAATTCCATTGTATATATATCCCATAGTTTTGTAATTCATTTATCTGTTGATGGACATCTTGGCTGGTTCCATAGTTTGGCAATTGTAAACTGTGCAGCTATAAACATACACATGTGTTGGTCTGATAGTTTGGCTTCCATTCTTTTGGGTAGATACCCAGAAGAGGTATTGCTGGATCATATGGTAGGATCATTCCCATTTGTCTGAGGATCCTCCATACTGTTTTCCAAAGGGGTTGCACTAATTTGCAATCCCACCAACAATGTATTAGAGTTCCCACTTCTCCACACCCTCACCAGCATTTTTTGTTCTTTGTGTTCTTCATGGTTGCCATTCTGATTGGAGTTAGGTGAAATCTCAAGGTAGTTTTGATTTGCATATCTCTGATTGCTAATGATGTGGAACATTTCCTCATCCATTTATTGGCCATTTGTATTTCTTCTTTTGTGAAGTGTCTATTTAGATCCTTTGCCCATTTTTTAATTGGGTTATTTGTTTTCTTAGCTGGGAGTTTCTTGAGTTCTCTGTATGTCCTAGATATTAGTCCTCTATCAGAAGAGTAACTGGCAAAAATTTTCTTCCACTGTGTGGGCTCTCTGTTGAGGTTCTTGATAGTTTCCTTTGCTGCATAGAAGCTCTTCAGTTTAATGCAATCCCATGTGTTGATCTTCCTTTGAGTTGCTTGTGCTTTTGAGGTCTTGTTGAGAAAGTTTTTACCTGTGCCTATGTGTTGAAGTGTTGGGCCTATGCCCTCTTCAAGTAGCTGCAAGGTCTCTGGCCTGACTTCCATGTCTTTGATCCACCTGGAATTGACTTTTGTGCAGGGTGAGAGAGTAGGGTTTATTTCCATTTTCCTGCATATGGTTAACCAGTTTTGCCACACCATTTGTTAAAGAGGCTATCTTTTTTCCAGTGTATGTTTTTGGCTCCTTTGTAAAAAATCAGTTGACTGTAAGCATGTGTGTCTGTTTCTGAATCTTCTATTCTGCTCCATTGGTCTATGTGTCTGTTTTTGTGCCAATACCATGCTGTTTTTATTACTGTGGCTTTGTAGTAAAGTTTGAAGTCAGGTATTGTTGATACCTTCTGCATGGTTCTCATTACTAAGAACTACTTTGGCTATCCTGGGCTTTTTGTTGTTCCAAATGAATTTAAGGACTGATTTTCCTATGTCTGTGAGGAGTGACCTTGGTAATTTCATGGGTATTGAATTGAATTTGCAGATCACTTTTGGGAGGATGGCCATTTTAATGATATTTATTCTACCTATCCAAGAGCATGGTAGATTTTTCCATTGTCTAAGGTCTTCGTTGATTTCTTTTTTCAGCCTTTTGTAGTTTTCCTTATAGAGGTCTTTTACCTCTTTGGTTAGGTTTATCCCTAAGTATTTTATGTTTGGGGTTGCTATTGTGAGTGGAATTGTTTTCTGGATTTCTTTCTCAGTGGTTTTATGGTTGGTGTACAGGAAAGCTTCCGATTTTTGAAGATTGATTTTGTATCCAGACACTTTGCTGAATTTGTTGATCAGTTCTATAAGTTTTTTGGTTGACTTCGTTGGGTTTTCTAGGTATAGTATTATGTCGTCTGCAAAGAGGGATAGCTTTAGTTCTTCTTTCCCTATTTTTAGCCCTTTGATTTCCTTCTCTTGCTTTATTGCTCTGGCTAGAGTCTCAAGTACTATGTTGAACAGAAGGACATCCTTGTCTTGTTCCTGTTTTTAGTGGGAGGTCTTGCAGTTTTTATCCATTTAATATCATATTGGCTGTAGGCCTATTGTATATTGCTTCTATGATTTTGAGGTATGTGCTTTGTATTCTGATTCTCTGCAGTGCTTTTAGCATGAATGGGTGTTGGATCTTATTACATGCTTTTTCAGCATCAATTGAGATGATCATGTGATTTTTGTCTTTGATTCTGTTTATGTGGTGAATTACATGGATTGTTTTTCGTATGTTGAACCAGCCTTGCATCCCTGGGATGAACCCGACTTGGTCATGGTGTATAATTTTCTTGATGTGGTTTTGAATGCACATTGCTAGTATCTTGTTTAGCAGTTTTGCATCTAAGTTCATCAGTGATATAGGCCTATAGTTTTCTTGAGCTATCTTTATTTGGCTTTGGTATTAATGTGATGTTGGCTTCATAGAATGTGTTTGGGAGGGTCCCATTTCTTTCTATTTCACAGAATAGTTTGAGGAGTATTGGGATTAGTTCTTCCATAAATGTTTTATAAAGTTCACTTGGAAAACCATCTGGCCCTGGGCTTTTGTTTGATGGTAAACTTTTTATTGCTGTTTCTATTTTCTTGATTTTTATTGGTTGATTTATGTCTTCTATATCTTGTTGACTCAGTGTAGGAGGGGTGTATGTATCTAAAATATTGTCAGTTTCTTCCAGATTTTCCATTTTGTTGGAGTATAGTTTTTCAAAATAGTTTCTGACTATCCTCTGTATTTCCATACTGTTGGTGGTAATATCACCTTTTTCATCTCTTATTTTGGCAATTTGGGTTGATTCTCTCTTTCTTTTGGTTAGGTTGGTCAATGGTTTAATCTACCTTGTTTATTTTTTCAAGAAACCAGTTTTTGGTTTTGTTGATTTTCTGTATTGTGTTTTTTTCTCTATTTCATTAATTTCTGCTCTGATTTTCATGATTTCCTGTCTTCTATTGGCTTTCGGGTTGGACTGTTCTTGTTTTTCAAGGGCTTTGAGCTGTGTCATTAGGTTATTTATTTGGTGAGTTTCCGTTCTTCTTATATGGGTACTTAGTGCTATAAATTTTCCTCTTAGTACTGCCTTTAAGGTGTCTCAGAGGTTTTGATATGTTGTATCTCTGTTTTCATTGGTTTCTAGGAATTTTTTAATTTCCCTGCTTACTTCTTCTGTGATCCATTCCTCGTTCAGCAATGTGGTGTTCAGTCTCCATGTGTTTACATGGTTACTCTGGGTCTTCTTAGAGTTGATTTCTAGTTTCACTCCATTGTGGTCTGAAAAGATGCAGGGAATTATGTTACATTTTTTAAAATTTGCCAGTGCTCTCTTTGTGGTCCAGAATGTGGTCTATTTTGGAGAAGGTTCCATGGGCAGCTGAGAAAAATGTGAATTCAGCTGTAGTTGGGTGAAATATTCTGTATGTATCTAACAGGTCCATTTGGTTTATGGTATTATTTAGGTCCGAAGCATCTTTACTGACCTTTTTTTCTGAAGATTGGTCTAGTGATGTGAGAGGAGTATTGAAGTTTCCTAGTATTAGTGTATTGGGATCTATGTGTGATTTTATATCATGCAGAGTTTGTTTTATGAAAGTGGCTGCACCTAGCCGGGCGTGGTGGCACACGCTTGTAATCCCAGCATTCGGGAGGCTGAGACCAGAGGATCCGGGTTCGAGGCCAGCCTCAGCTACCTAGTGAGGCACTCCACAACTTAGCGAGACCCGGTTTCAAAATAAAGAATAAAAAAATAGGTCTGGGGGTGAAGCTTGGAGGTAGAATGCCCCTGCGCTCAATCCCCAGTGCCGCAAAAAAAAAAAAGAAAGAAAGAAAGAAAGTGGCTGCACCTAAGTTTGGGGTATAGATGTTGATAATTGTTATTTCCTCTTGCTGTATTGTTCCCTTTACCAGTAAAAGGTGTCCTTGTTTGTCTCTTTTGATGAGCTTAGGCTTGAAATTTAATTTATCCGATATCATAGTTGCTACTCCTTCTTTTCTTCGAGTTCCATTGGCATGAATTACCTTACTCCAGCCCTTCACCTTTAGTTTGTGGGAATCTTTGTATGTAAGGTGAGTTTCTTGCAGGCAGCATATAGATGGATTCTGGGTTTTGATCCATTTTGTCACCCTGTGCCTTTTTATTGGGGAGTTGAGACCATTTATATTCAGTGTGAGTATTGAGAGATGATTTTTAATTCCTAACATTTTGGGTTTTGACTTCTGTTTGCAATAGTGTTTGTTCTTCTTTGCTTAGTTGTTTGCTTCCTGGAAATTTTTGTTTCTCTGGTTCTGACATTTACTTGTTAGTTCTTCTTTGTAGTTGATCTCTTTGAGTATTTTCTCTAGTGCTGGTTTGGAAGACATGAATGCTTTCAGTTTCTGTTTGTCATGGCAGGTTTTTATATCCCCATCCATTTTGAGAAAGAGTTTTGCTGGGTAGGAGAATCTTGGCTGCAAGTTATTTTCTTTCAAGGTTTGGAATATGTTACTCCAGCCCCTCCTGGCTTTCATGACTTGGTTTGGGAGGTCTGGAGTGATTCTAATTGGTTTGCCTCTAAATGTTACTTGGCCTTTTACTTTCATTGCCTTTAGGATTCTTTCCTTAGCTTCTACATTAGTCATCTTGATTATTATGTGGCATGGTGAACCTCTTCTTTGGTCTTGTCTGAAGGGGGTTCTGTATGTTTCCTGTACCTGTGTGTCAACTTCTCTTTCTATGTTTGGAAAATTCTCTGATATTATTTCTTTGAAAAGGTTGTTTATCCCATTAGTTTCAACTTTTAATCCCTCTTCTATGCCTATTATTCTTAGGTTAGCTCTTTTAAAATTGGCCCAGATCCCATCGATGTCAGATTCATACTGTCGATTTTTTTCTTCTTGATTATGTATAATGGATTCATTTTTGGAATGGTCATCTTCTAGGAGTGATATTCTGTTTTCCATGTGGTCTAATCTATTGTTTATAGTTTGTATTAATGCCTTCACTTCTATTACTGCATCTTTCACATCCTTTACTTCCCTCAAGGCTTCTCTAAAATTACTGCTCAGGGTGTTAGCTTCTTTGTTTATTTGTTCCTTTATTTCTTTCCAGCCCTCTCTGCATTCTTTCTGGAAGTTTTGTAACATTTCTATTATTGAAGATCTGAATTGTTCTTCTGGTAAGCTCTGCCATTCAGTGTCATTGGGTTCTGTTATTGTGGGGTTGTGTTGACTCATTGTTTCTTTGGTATTTCTCCTTCCCATGGTTTTCCTGTTCTTAAATCTATAACTTTGCTGCCCTTGCATGGTTTTTCTGAGTTTATAGGTTTTTTATTTTTATTTTCTCTCTGTGCATGGTATCTTGTACTGAGTTGCAATTACTCTGGTGCTTCTTCTGCCTGCTCTATTGGTGTCTTTGGTGGTTTCAGGTGTTGACTTCTAGGGTCTAGTAAAAACTAACAAAGCAACTAATCCTCCAAACAAACATACATAAATCGAAGCAATGCAAAGTGAAAACAGAGTAAAAATGAAACAAAACAAAACAAAAAACCCAGAAAACAAAAAACAACAGCAAGAAACAAAATAAAAGTCCCTGTAAGTTTGTAAGAACAGACCTGATTTGGCCTCTGCAGATCTTTTGGGTAGATACCTGCTGCTGTGGGTGGTAGACAAAATGGCGGCCGCTACTGCTGCGCACGCGCTAACTCCCCCATTCTCCCTGGTCTGCTCTCTAGATTCAACCAACTGCCCCTGTTGCTTTATTCACTTTTATGCTATTTTGCTTCTCTTTCCTTGTGTCAAGAAGCTGCTTCTGTGGCAGTTTTGATTCAAGCTCTGCAGTGCAGTTGATCTCTGCTCCGGCTCTGTAGGGAGAGTTGTGCTGGGATGGCCCCGAGAGGGCTTAAGCCGGTCATGCCACGTGTTCCGGTCTCTGTCGAAGGTGCCTCGATATGCCGCCTGGCTAGGATGAGGAGTTCAGGAGTCGCTCACTCCACCTCTGTTTGGTGGGAATGTAGAGGGTTGTGGTATATTTCTTTCTTAGTAGACCTCACGCCAGGGGCCAGCTCAGTGGTGGCTGCCACTCAGCGGCGTGGCGCTGCGGCCGTGGAGACCGGCTTCTTTGCTCTCCCTGGTCGGCCTTCCGGATTCTGCTCAGCTGTATTTCAGTTTTCGCAGCGTTTTTCCTTTTTGTTGCCTTTTTTCTTCTGTCAAAAAGCTGCTTCCACGGCTGATTTGGATCGAGTTCACAGCACCTCTTGAGACGTGTCTCACTCGGACGCCATCTACCCGGAAGTCCCGTCCACTAATATTTTATTCCACAATTTCTAATTTGCTCCTTAGCCTATGCAGTTAATTTTCATTTAATGCACATTACGTTAAATGATTGCACTTTTCATCTGTAAAGCTGTGCATTATATTCATATTTTACTTTAATCCTTGAGGGTATTTATAGTAGCTCTTAAAAGTCTTTGCTAATTTCATCATCTCTGATATATCTCAGTTAAGTTTCTACTGACTGATTATTGGCCACATTTCCTGATTTTTTGCATGTCTAGTCAATTTGATTGGATGGTGGACATTGTGAATGCTTCCTTGTTGAAAATCTAGGTCTTGTCTTCCTTTAAATATTGAAGTTTGTTTTTTAGAGGAAAGCAAGTAGGCTACTTGTGGATAAGAAGGACAAATTTGGAGTTTGCTTTCTTACTGTATTTGGCCATGTCTAGAGTAGTCTCTACTTTCATACTAGTTTGGTCCCATTGTCAAGACATTGCACCTCTGGCATCTCCTTTCTGCTGAATGTCATGAGTTTTCAGTATGTTCTTTCCCACTGGGGCCAGTCAGAATTTCCTCCTGGCCATCCATCTATGTACTCTACAAAGTGTTCAGTGTACTGTTCCCCACTAGTTGTGTATTGTTACTCTTTGCACTGCAGCATAGCACTCAGTCAGTGACTTAAGGGGATGTCTATGCAGATATCCAGATCTTTCTCTTCATAGGACCCCCTGTGTTGCATACTGCTCCACTGAGTCTGTACCTTCTACCTCTGATAGTTCTTTCTCCATCATCTCAGTTCTGTGATGCTTCCATGCTCTATTTTGGTTGCTTCTGTCTGGGCTACCAGCTGAAAAGTGCCCCTAGGCAGAAAGTCTCACAATTGGTTCATATAATCCTCCTTGTTTTTTTCTCTCTCTTTGGCATTCTTGTGTTGCCTGTTGTCCAGTATCTGAAAAGAGTTCTTTTATATTCCATCTAGTTTTCTATCTATCCTTCTTTTCCCTTGGAGGTAATACCTTTTATTGAGTAGTTTATCTTTGCCAGCCACTATTCTGATGATTTATATGCATTATCCCATTTAAATCTTATAACTTTGAGGTAGGTAATATTCTTGTCTCATTTTACAGACCAGGTAGTTAAAATTAGGTAGTGTATTCGAAATAATGGAGGTGGTAAATAATGTATATTGCAAGGAGTTTAAAATCTGGTAAAAAAATATTTGGTGAAGGAAATAGACATGCACATATTCTAGTACCCTGCAGAAAGCATGAAAGCTGTGAGGATTATTGAGGGAGTAATTGGGATTAGAGGGCCCTGGATGTCCCTAGAGGTAGATTTTTTTCAAGTTAACAGTGAAGAATGGATAAGAATAATTCACATTGCCCTGAGAAATATTCTTACTAGCTGGGTGTGGTGGTGCATGCCTGTAATCCTCATACTTGAGAGGCTGAGACAGGAGGAAGATTGCAGGTTGGAGGACAGTCTCAGCAGGAAGTGAGACTCTCATCAACCCAGTGAGACCCTGTTTCCAAATAAAATAAGATAGGGTTGGAGGTGTATCTCAGAGGTAAAATGCCCCTGGGTTCAATCCTTATTGCCAAAAAAAGAAGAGGGGAAGAGGAGGAGGAGGAGGAGG